>BQNB010059705.1:0-37215 GCA_026074375.1 Tanacetum coccineum | reverse complement strand
TCATTTTTACATCCTATATGACCTTACTCATTAACTTCTACTTTTACAGTTTCTGGCTGAATTTTATAGTCACTTTATGACCACAAATAAAATACCAAAACACCTAATTGATGGTTCTTCTTGCATTCCCTAGCTCCCCAATGAATTGTGAGCTACTGTGATTTTTTAGAAAAAATAATACTAAGTAGAACTATTTTATAAAAATTCATCATTACAAAGTGCTCAGATTCGGATCTGAACGCACACCAAGAAGTTTGTCGTCCTTAAAAATACTTAGAAAATGTTTTTGCGTTAGCCCTTCGAAATTAAGTTAATAGAAACCTAAAATATGACTCATGATTTTTGTCTAACCCAAATTTGCCATTTAAGTAAGGGTTTTACTCCCCAAAATCAGACCCGAATTTACTGTTTTAACAACTTTTCTTGCGAAAATTATTTGACTAACTTTCCGACCTCAAAACCTTTAGGGGCCAGACTTTTTGGAAACTAGACTCTCTGTAGACATAAGATTCATCAAAAATCTAGTTACCAATCATGAGATAACATTCGAACAAGATAGACTCAAAATTCTGCTCAACCCTAAATTCAATTCTATCGCGTTCTAACTCTAACCGAATACATCAATATGATCCAAATTAAACCCTAAACACTTCTAATTAAGTTTAACATCATTAATTTACAGATTTTATGAAACCCTAATTTATCTATCACTTTATTGTTACATGAATTAAAAAGAAAATTAAAACAATTAAAGTTTATGAACATACCTATAACCTTCAATTAATTAACACGAACCACCACTTAAATCTTGAATAATAAAAAAAATCTTTTTTTTCTCTTCTTGAGGGATCGACCGAACAAACAAAAGAGAAGAGGGAAAAGTGATTTAGGAATTTATTAAATTTGTATTTATACTATATAGAATTTTTAATTTAACTCAAATTTTGTTTCCTTTTTTTCTTTTCCCCTAACCGGCCTACAAACACTCCTTAATTATATTTTTATTTTTTTTATTTATTTTTATATAATTTCAAAATATATATAATATTATTATACTTTATTTATTTATATATATATATATATATATATATATATATATATATATATATATATATCTTATATAATATATATATATTAAATATATATATGTGTAAATTTATTATATATATTTATAAAACTTTATTTATTACATATTCAACCCTTAATTTTGACATTTTTATAAAAACCCTTTATTCTACCTTTTAAACCTCTTAAATTAAAACTAGATTGAATGACCATACATAAATTTTATTTCTAATTTTTATATTACTAACTCAATAAAACTAAGTTCTAATTTCTATATTCTCTAAACTAAACTTTTAGATTTTACTAACTACTAACACTTTAAGATATAAATACGTATACATATACATATAAATACGTACACATATAGAATTATACCATCATTTTCATTGTCACTAAAATGTGACCAAAATGAAATGCCCATAACAACCATAACTTTATCACTATGAGACGATCTACGCTCAATAGATTGGTAACCAAACCTACAATTAAGATCACATAAATCACAATATTATTTAAAAACACATAATGAGGCTCAAATTCAAAAATAATTGTTTGGGGACTAACCTGCTCAAAGCACAGTTTTGTCACATGTACCACAATAAAAACACTAGTAAACAAGATGATCCAGATGTCGGGGAGGGATGTAAACAAATACTTAAGCTTTATTTTAGAAGAGAGAAAAGAAAGATGTGTATGTCGTTTTCTAGAGAGAAATAACACACACACTTAGGTGAACATGATACAAATAAAATCCTCCACCCCTCCATGGAAGTATGGAGAGGGGTATTTATAGTTTAAACACAACTAAACTATACTATTATGTCTAATCTAGTCCCTGCGTGTTTGACTATTTATAAACTAATGTAATTCCGGATAAGTCAACATATTTTAAGGCTAACAATCTTCCCTCAATATGTGGACATACGAAATTACTTACAATGTTCCTATCAGGTACAAATACAACACAAATAAAGTCTTCCATAGTGTTTCCAATGCTGAAGATGACATTTGTGACTTCCTGTCTTGATACTTGGACTCCAGCTTGGATCTTTTGTGTCTTTACTTGTACAGGAATCATTGTAGTATGCATGAGTTGGATTAACTTCCCCCCAATTCATGCAGCATGTCATAAAAAGCTTTCTTCATAGACTCCTTTTTGGCGAAGTTTCTGAATCAGCTTCCCCCCAAACCAACATCCCTATCTTGAGCAGATTCCGAAACTTTGATGTAGCTAGAAAAAACTTCTATTTGACATTTATGTGCACAGCAAAATTTTGTAGAAGTAGAAAACCACATCAAATACTACTGCTACTTGTCATTAGGTCTTGGTGAATATTCGTTCGGGGGTACATGCAAGGAATCAGCAATAATTCTTCTCACGTATGCAGAATACTCCACAAACCATACTTAGTAAAGTAGTCTACACTACTTCCCCCTGAAAGTTGACATGGTAACATCAAAGTCAACTAAGTCCCAGATGTACACATTTTCCCCCATGATGGTTGCATACTCTCGGAAGCATCATTGTCGTGTACGTCCATATACTCGAGAAGTTCTTATCTTAAGCATCAATCTTGAAAAGTTATGAAAGACATTGAAGAACTTTGAAGGATTTTGCTTAGACTGTGAAGTACCATTGACGTTTTGTAGCTTCAATTATCCCGTGAGAATTGCTGATTACATCTCACCCTTTAAACTCTCTGGCTAACTTACCAACCTCGAATTATGTTGGCTATTGCTGTGACCACATAGTGAAGTAAACCTGATATACCAAACTTGAAAATAAAGTAGAATCCCTTAAATTTGTTACTTAATCTTGCACTGTTGTTGATTGAAGACCGGTGCAAGATTAAATCTATAAGTACTCTATACTCAACCAGAAAAGTATAAGAAGTACAACACCTCTTGAAATTATCCACATCGACATCTGCGTGTGACACTGAGTACTACAATGTAACTCCTTTAAGTGATAGCCAACACACCCCTAACATCATGATAGAGATTGATGTGACTCAGCTAATAAAACTAAAATCTACTATAAAACATATTACCTGATTATCATATAAGCTTATAACAACTAATTAAACACAAATTAACAACTTAATTAAGCTAAATTATAAGAATTAACACTATGCTTATATTTTTGGTTTTTGAGTTATATTATAAGACAGAAATTACCGAAAACTAACTTAAGATCTAACACATTTAAACAAAGACAGATTTCTTAAATAAGTATTAATAAGCATAGCTTAACAAACAAAAGAGTTCAATTAGCTAAAAAATAAGCAGTAACCAATTAAGAAGTAACTAGATTATAACTATCATAATTTAAGCTAGAAAATGAAGAACAATGAATATTTAAAAGAAGACTGAACCAAAGCTATCAGCTAAACATAAAGCTATAATGCTCTTAGAGCTTATCTACACTCTGGCTTATCATAGATAAGTCCAGTGATTGTCCATGAGACCCTTCCTTTTTAGCTCTCCTTTCCATTATCTAAAAATCCAATAAGTATGAAGTATTACTTCTGATTTTAGAGTTAAGGTGTAATTAAGGTTTGTTTAAGCTCAATAATAAGCTTAAAGACTTATTAGAGCTATTGAGAGCTTATATGAGCTTTAGCTTATTTATGAAGAAAAAGTGAGAGCTTATTAGAGTAAACAAAAGAGCTTGAGACAGATTAATTAAGAGTAAAACTGATTCATTAACATAAAACTTTCATTACATTACTTGAAAAGAGATTACAAAAGTTGAAAGAAATTACATATATAAGCTATAAATTATGAAATATTAAGCTAAAACTAAAATCTACTAACTATCTATGTATTGTGTGATATGAGGGTATTAGTAGCCAGCCGAATGAAGCTTCTAGGTCTTTGCTTGCATCCCAAGCTCCTTCTAATCTCAGCCAATCATTCCATCAATCATTTGAGAGTCATCTTGAGCCGTTGGATGAGATTCAATCTCACACGGATTGCCAGCGTGGCAATCCGTGATGTGACACTTTGTGTTACTTCTGTGAGTATACCCAGTGCAATTCCCATCGTTCTAGTGTGTTTTCTTCATCCAACGTGGCATCTAGCTTGATTTAATTAATGAGAATGGCATGGAATGTCGTTTTTGACCCTTCCATCTTGTTCATAAGCCCCTGAATTGTCCTTTGTACCCTCTAATTGTGATTTGCCCCATCGTTTTACCCTGGTTAAATTGTGAAGAAGAAGGATGAATAGTAACCTTTTTTCGCGCCAGTTTTACCTTAAAACGGGTAAAGAAAATTTAAACTTTGGCCTATTGTCAAAACTGGCCCTTGTCTTTGTTTACCAAAGTTTACAAGTGGTAAAACGGATCTGTTTGGAATTTGGCAATTTAAGTCCTTGTGGTTTAGTGAAAAAGGATTGGGCTAGGGTATTGGGCTTATGTAATGGGCTATTGAATTCGGGCATGGTTTTTAAGGGTTTAGGGGCCCATTTAGGCCTTAGGGACTAATTGTGTAACTTTTGGAACTTGGGGGACTTAAATGGAATCATTGGGATTTTTGTCTTCTAGTGAGTTGACTTTGTTGACCCATAGTTGACTGAAGTTGACTGAGAGTTGACTTTTTCTGGCTTTGGCTTTGAATCTTTGGCTTCTCTTGTGCTATTCCGTTCTCGTGTCCTGTGTTTGCTCGATTTTGCGGTTTCTATGATTTTTGATATATACCGTACCTGCACACACAAAACAAAAAAACAAGCATACATTTCTGCCATTTTTAGTCTGTTTTGGTCTTAGATTAGGCTTTTTTAGGTGGTAAACGGATATGCGTAATTTTCTCTTATCAATTACCAAATTAGATCCTACTTTACTAAAATTAGTTTTTTCCTCTAAGCGTTTTTTTCTTAAACCGGCCGAACAACCCTTTTTTATTTTTATTTTTTTTATTTATTATTATTTACACAAAAACCCTTTAATTTTGTTATTTTTATAAAACTTTTTATTTATTTAGACATCCTTCTAAATAAAACTAGTTTTAAATACCTAAAAATAAATTCACTTCATACTTTATTTCTCCAACTTAATAATACTAAAATTCATTAACTAAATTTCTAAACCAAATTTTCTATCCTCGCGAATTCCTATTATCTAAATACGTATACATATACATATAAATACGTACACACATAAAATTTTACCATCATTTTCATTGTCACTAAAATATGAACATAAGTGAAATTCCATTATCACCCATGAACTTCAATCACCATGAGACGATCACGCTCAATGGATTTGTAACCAACTCACATAAGATCACATAAACACATAATTATCAAAACACATAATGAAGCTCAAGTCAATACCAACGGTTTGACTAACCTGCTCAAAGCACAATTGTCACAGTATCCCCTCCTTAGAGAAATCTCGTCCCGAGATTTAACTAATAGGTTCAACATCATCATCAATAAACAATCAGGTATATTTAGCTTTCATATGGTCCTCACGTTCCCACGTGAACTTAAGGCTACACTTTGAATCTCATTTAACTTTCACGATCAGAAACCCACTGCTTACAACTTCGCTTGCCCATACAAGGGTACAAATAGCAGCATACAACTCTAAGCAAAAATAACATCTAACTACATGAACATCATCCGTCTTTAAGGAAACTCGTTAAAACCTTAAGTTGTGTAACATCGTCATTCATAATCTAACCCTGCAACTCATCAAACAAGAACTGTCTTGGAACTAAGTTATGAGTTGTTACAAAGCTTAACGTTTTTGAAGAATTAGCTCGACCTTGAGTTTATTCAAAATATAACATTAACCAACCCACCTCAGAACATTCAACGGTGCACTAAAGTCTGCCAATAACCCTATGTGTCCAACTTTACTTAGTACTTACAATGATAGCTTGCTCAACAAGTAAGTGTGGATACTTTATTTTTATGAAATCCTCATGACCTCGCTTAGAGTTCCAATGGACTTAACTATCAGAATCCTACTACGCTTCAAACTTTAACCTCACGATCGATAATCCCAATAGGTTCTTCAACAAAATGAAAAGTTTTGTCTACCTTAATTTCTTCTAAATGCACATGCAGATTTGTATCCGCTAAATACTTCTTTAAATTTGAAACACATCAAATACGCTACTAAATTATTGAGACAATCTTAATCAATAGGCCATAGGACAGATCCCTTTAATGATCTCAAATGGTCCCACATATATTGGTGCTAACATTTCTTTCTTTTCCAAATGCACTACATCTTTCCAAGACGACACTTCCAACATCACTTTATCACCAACTTTAACTCTAAATGTTTACGCATATTGCTAACATAGCTCTTTTGGCAATCTCTAGCCGCTTTGAGCTTTTCTTTAATCAATATTACCTTATTTGTTGTCTCTTGTACCAATTCTAGTCCAATCGACCGAATATCTCCAATTTTAGCCCAAAGAACATGTGACCTACACTTCCTTGCATACAACGCTTCAAATAGAGCACATCAAACACCCGAATGATAACTATTATTATAGAAAACTCAGTTAAGGGTAGATGAGTATCCTAATTACCACAAAAAATCAATCACGCATGCTCTCAACATATCCTTCAAAGTCTGAATGGTACGCTTACTTTGTCAATCTGTTTGAGGATGATAAGTCGTACGCATGTTTTAGCCGTGTTCTCAATGCCTTCTGCAATGTCTACCAAAGCCTCGAAGTAAGTCTTCCACCATGATCTGAGATGATTGACACATGCACTCCATGCCTTGTTACTATCTCATTAGTGTAAAGTCTGGCCAAATTCCCCATTTTAAAATCTTCACGTACTACCATGTAATGGGCATACCTTAGTCAGTCTATTGACTATTACCCAATTCGTATCATACCCACTACTTGATCTTAGCAACATTGTAATAAAGTTCATAGCTATTATATCCTACTTCCACTCGGGTGTTACAATAAACCCAAAGGTCTTTGATGTTCCAGCATTCACCTTTAAACGAGTCAAACAATTGCTAACATAGGTAGCAATATCCTTCCCCATACATGGCCACCATACATATCTTTAAGGTCATAGTACGTCTTATCCACTCCCGAATGCACCAAGTACCTTGATGCATGAGCCTCGTCTATCATTAATGTCCTTACATCACCTATTAATGAAACCCATAATAAATACATACCTCTACTTTCCTTCCTTTCCATTATTTGGTCCAGGCTACGTAGCATTTCTGCTGTCGCATCCTCTACCTTGCCTCTTTGCATGAGTACTCAACCTAATCCTTGATTCGACGCATCGCAGTAAACTACAAACTCTTTGGATCCATCAGGAAATAAAAATATTGGTGTATCAAAAATTGCCCTTCAACATCTGAAAAGCTTCCTCTTGTTCCATGGCCCACTCCTACTTCTTATTTTTCTGAGTCAGTGAAGTAAGGGGTTTAGCGATCTTAGAAAAATTTACTATGAAACGTCGGTAGTAACCCAATCCTAAGAATAATCATATCTCAGATGGCGTCTTAGGTACTTTTTTTAATTCTTCATTGCTTCTATCTTACTAGAGTCTACATGAATATCATTGCTGTTAACCACGTGTTTGAGAAACTCACTTCTTATAGCTAGAGTTCATACTTGGAAAACTAGGCAAACAACTTTTCCTTCTTCAGCAACTCCAACATGAACTTCAAATGAACCTCGTGATCCTCCTTAGACTTTGAGTAGGTCAAGATATCATCGATAAACAGAATGAAAAACTTGTCTAAATACGGCTTGCACGCCCGGTTCTTCAAGTCCATGAAAACCGCTAGTGCATTGGTTAACCCAAAAGGCATAACCGTAACTCAAAACGTACATACCGCGTCCTAAAGGCAGTCTTTGGAATATCTTCTTCATGCACTCTCTCAACTTATGATAACCAGATTCGAAGATCTATCCTAGAGAAATTAATGTGAACCTTGTAACTGGTCGAATAAGTCGTCGATCCTGAGGAGATTCTTGGTGGTCAGCTAGTCCAACTCTTGATAGTCTAGGCACATTTGAAATGAATCGTCCTTCTTCTTGGCAACACAGGTTCTCCCCACAAAGAGTGACTTAATCGAATAAAATGTATATCAAACAAATCCTAAGGGTTACGAACTATCGAATAGGGTAGCAAACGGATATTGAATCAAAGGCTAGGAAACATCTAAAGGATTTCACATATGGAAATAGATGCGGATCTAATGTCATAAGAATCCTCAAAAGAAGGTATAGAATATATGTACCGATAGAAAACACAAACAAAAGAATCAACAAGCGTTCCACGACAAAATAAACGCATAACGAATAACAATACGTATCAAGATTGATAAATGAAAAAAATAGGATTCTTATACCAATAACCGACTTTACGAGAAAGAACCAACTAATAATGTTTTTATAAAAATCAATTTATAATAATAAATAAAGTCGTTTTAAATTAAAAAAATTGTCTTAAATATAATCTTTATAAAATTCATTTTAATCATGGTTGTCATAAAATCCAAAGACAGTTATTTAACAGTGTATTGCATCTTACCCATATAAATTACTTTAAACATCATTTTTATAATTATAAAATTTATCAAAAACAAGCATATAAAAAATTTATTATCATATCTTATTCATAAATATTATCTAAAAGAAAATAGTTTTGTCAGTCAACCAATTATCATTTTGTTTCCAAAATTTATTGTAAACATAGTTTTTCTTAAAAGAGACATTTCCACAAAAGTATTGTATTCATAAAGTCATTTCAATATTGTTTTCCCCAAACACCATCAAGATATACTTCAAAAGGTTTTCATAATTCGACATTAATGTAAAATATGTTACTCAAATAAGGACATCGTAATACCAAAAGAGATTGTAAAATACCATAAAGACTCTAACAAAATTTTATTATTTGAAAGCGAAAGAAAGTACCATGTACCATATAGTCAGAATAACAGTGAAGCGAACATGTTCAAGAGAACTTCATACGAAGACATTACGTACCAAAAGAAGAATGTAAAGACTCATCCGTACTCACGATCAAAAGAACAACCATTGAAAGGCGTCGGTACTAACATGTCGTAGCATGTTGCCAAACCAAAGGATATATAAAGAACGAAGTAATGATCCGCACTAATATGTTAGGAACAATTAGTGCTTAAAAGAAAATTTTGATAGTCATACGAGTAATCATTACCACAAAAGAACCAATGAAACGTACCAATATCCAAAGAAGTAGATCCGAACAACCAATATTCATCAAGACGCCGAATAGAAAAGTTAGATCATCCATACCGGCATGGTACAAACAAGGGATGCTAAAATGAGGGTTATATATCTGAGCGAATAATCGAGCAGACGAACAAACTCAATAATCATAATAATAGCATTAACGGGTATCCGAGGTATCCGCAAGCGATAGATAGAAGGGGGAAACGTACTAACATCTACTACACATATATACAACTCGCACATACTATAACATCTTACCAACCGACCTAACAGCACGACATCGATTATGCAATCATGGTCTCCGAGTCTACTATGTTGATGCCCTTTATGATTATGTTGCCACCACTAATTATAAATTGCAATCCCTTTAACCTACGTAAACTACTTCCAAGACTACACCTCTCAATGATAACAGCCACATATAAGCACATATACCACATTGCACATCTTAAACCACTCCAATATAACACAGAAAGGATGCTCCATCAAGGAAATACTTACTTATATAAAAATAAAATCAAAAATGACATAAAGAAATGACGGTCTCGAAGTGCCTAAAAGACATAATATCCGAAAGAAATCTTCGATAGCAATGTGTCAAGGTAAAAGATAAAATAAACTTATGTTGGGCCTCGCTTGGGTTTAACTTTGCCTTCGCAAGAGTCACCCGGCTCCGCGGGTCCATGCCTACTACGAGCATTCGACAAGCGATCAACTACCCTATCTTCTTTAGTTCCATAAGAGGCTCTTCTCAATTGGCTCCTCTTTTAAATCTCTATAGCGCTTAAGTCCAATTGGAAAAATGGTTCCCCAACAAAACTTCTTACGGATAAGGGAAACATAGCTATAAATAGTAAGGAATTATTTTATACTATACTAGATAATAGTAGACAAAATAGCTAAATAAAAGTTAGACAAAATAAGATAATAAAAGCTATATAATTAGGGGAAAGTATAATAGTTATAATACTAAACACTTAGGCCCTAAAATGCAACTATATGAGGGACTCCTAGGTTATAGTCTAGGCTTAACCACCTACTTCTCTATAACCAAAGGCTCTGATACCAATCTGACACACCCCGCCAAGGCAGAAACATAAGGCGTAACATCATGGATACCATCACAACACAATGGTGTCAACAATAGAGAATCACTACATGCATAACTAATATAAAAGACACGATGTGTCAGGACAATACTGAAAACAAAAGAACGGCATCTTGTATAAATGAAAAAGAGGTCTCATCAATACAAAGACAATGTCTCACAAACCTATTAAAAACATTTAAGAATTCATGCAACAAAATATGAAACGAAATCAAATGGGAACTTCCAATGCAGCCTAATGGTCTCTCTAGCCACTTTTATTTACTTTAACACCTTCATAACGCTCACCTAAAAATGATGCTTAAAACGTCAACACAATGGTTGGTGAGAGTCATAGGTTTTACAACATCAATACAAGATTTAAATCAATTACTGTGATTATATAAAAAAACAAAACATGGCACGACAAATAAGCTGGCTATTATACGTGCTAGCATTCATGCAACTAAGAATCTTAATTGGGACGAAACTTGTCCCCGATCTAATGCAACAAAAATAGTCATGGAGAGGAATGAAATCCCCAAATCCCAGACTTTTGGTACCGTAGCACACATATAGGTTCATACCCACACCAAGTAGGCGAAACCTCTTGCCCACAAAGTAGCTTGAGTGCTAGCAGTTATAGCACCATAAGCAGTATTAACTGCTCTATTTGTACTGTTGGTGTTGTTTGAGGACACAAAGGCCACATTTTGTGTGCTTAAGCTTGATGTCCCTTTGACCTCTGGTTTATAGATCTTCAGGTTGTTGTAAAGGTCATCCAAGCTTATTGTATCTATCTTAGGCTTGTTCCTCCACACAATGGTATGTGTGTTCCATTTTGGTGACAGACTTCTTAAGAACTTCTGATTCACATCTTCTTGTAAGATACTTTCACCATGAATCTCTAACTGACTGATAAGCTTTTGAAGCCTATCAAAGGTTTGATCTAACACCTCTAATCTAGATTGATAAAATGTTAAATTGTATACATAAAATACCCAGGATTTTGCCAATAAAAGCCAAAAATATTCCAAAAGATGGAAATATGTTTGCTTTTGTGTCTTAATGTGCAGGAAAGGATATCAAAGTAAAAAAGAGCAAAAACGAGCAAAAAACCGACAAGAAATGAAGAGACAAGTACAAGAGAGAGATTTGAAGCCAATATCAAAAGCCGGATCAAGACCGTGGACGAGAAAAGACAAGAAAGTAAAAGAAAAGAAAAGGAAAGACCATTATTCCTTTGAAGAGGATGCAAAATTACTTAAATACCCTTTGGGGCTTTCTACACCATTCGGATCACAAAAGCCCAATAAAGAGCCCAAACTCAAAGTCCATTTCTTGTTCTTAAAACTACAAGGGCTAGAAATGCCAATCTTTAAATTCATTTTATACTACACCTTTGAAAAAAAGAAACACAAGGACTACTTATGCAATTAGCCCAAAGTTTCAAATATAACAGCCTTTTTCCCTCGTTCTTTTTCCCCCCTAACCGTTTGCAACCAATTTTCCCGCTAAAAACCCGAACAAACCCAATTTCCCTTTTTCTTCTTCCCCGTCTCATCCAACTCACCCCACCTCGTATTTACAGTCTTCCACATCATTTTGCACACGTGGCAGCCTCCAATTGGTGCGAACACCTCATCAAAGACATCAACGGCCAAGATTCAAATAAATAAGATCCAATGGCTAGGAATGATTGAGTGTCTCATCTTCTCTTCACCCTCATCTATAAATAGAAGCTTGTAATAGATAGTTAGGGAGAGAGATAGTTAAGGAGTTCAATTGTCTTTGTAATTTTCTCTTTTAAGCTTACGTGTACTGTTCATTTTGTCGAATTAAGCTTTTTAAAGCTTCAAATTCAATTGTACTCATTGTTTCTTATCTTGTACTTTTCTTTTAAAAGTAATAAAGCTAGTTGAGTTGAGTTTGTGTTTAAGTTTTCAAGTAATAAGCTGTTTTTAGCTAATAAGCTTGAAATAAGCTCAATTTAGCTTATTTTGTTTCCTTTAGTTCACAAGCAGTGCTTACATTGTTAAAAAGTCTTTAAATATTATATTTTTCTATCCTAATTCAAAAATGTTCATTTGAGTTCAATTAGATAGAATTTGGAAGCAATAAGGAAGAATAAGCTCAAAGAAGCTTATTGAGCTAAGTTCTCTTGGTCTTAGAGGCTAGGAGCCATTAGGAAATTGTTTTTTAAGGTCACTCACTCAGAAAGAGTGGCCTAGTGTCTGAGATTACATAAAATTCAGGTTTCATTCTCTATTTTTCATTATAGCAATTGAAGCTTATTCTAGTTGCTTATTGTGAATTCAGAAATGCTTATTCCTTATTGAAGTGTGTTTAGTTGATCATTAATCTTAGCTGTTTTTGATTTTCCATTACCTATTCTAGTTAAATAATCTTCTTAGTTGAATCTGTTTTTACTAAGTGTCAAAAAGCCTAGCTGAGTAACTAGCTTATTCTTGTTAATAAGCTATAGATTTTAGTGCTAAAATAGCTCAATTAGATTAGTTAAAGTTTGAGTAGATATAAGGTTTTAGCATTTTTAGTTTTAAAATAGATTTTAAGTAGAATTAATTTGGGACAGTTCATATTAAGTAGTGTTTGGATTTAAGTGTTTTTTACTCTTAAAGTCAACTTTAGTTGGTAAATTTACATAAGTCAGTTTTGTTAAATGATATAATCAAGTTTTAAATAGGTTTTGCAAGTTAGATTGTAGATTTTTAAGATTTAGAGCTTAAAAAGTTGATTCTAGCACCAGGACAGTTTTAAGTGCAAATTAGTTGTAGAGTTTAGTGATTTTCAGCATTCTAGTGTTCAATTTAGGTTAATGTAGGCTTAGATACATTTAGATAGTGAGTTCATGAGTTCTAAGTTGAAAGTTTAGGCCTGCATTTAAGTTTTTTACCAAATATATCAGCAATAGCAGTATTAACTCAGTTAATACTGCTGTTGCTCACCACTTTTCTAGATACTTTATAGCTCTTGAAATTAGGATATAGAACTTAGTGTTAAGCATTTTAATAGCACTCTATTAGCTCTTTATAGATAATCTTTTGAGTTTCATTTTTAAGCTTTAGGATAGCTTTTATGTTCCTGCAAAAGTAGTATAACTAGCAGCTTAGACTACTAGCGTATTTCTCTTAGATTTCTATTTTCTAGTTGTTATTCCTAAAATCCTTTTATCTAGGTTTCTTTTATAATCATAGAGTAGCTTATTTCCAAAATTTCAATTTCTAGGATTTGAATTTGAGTTAGTTAGCTTATTAAGATTAGCTTAAAATCAGTGAATAAGCTTGAACCTTAGTTTTTTTTAAGATCAAATTTCTTGTTAATTTTGTTTACTTTTAGCTTATTTCTTTTTAGACATCTTTAGTATACATCTTAAGCTTCATATAGCATCTTTTAGTTTTTACTTTCATTACGTAATAAGCTAGATATAAGCAAAAGTTTAGAAAAGTAGAATTTTCAAAGAAAAACCATAGTTTCTGTAGAACATATTAAAAAGCTTAATTTCTAGCTTATTAAGTGGTTAAAAGTTCAAAGAGCTTTTATTAAAGTTGTAGTGTATTAGCTCAGGTCCAACTTTGCTGTTTTAAGTTTTTGCTTATTTTCACTTTTTAGATAAGCCAAAAATAAGCTAAATCGTAGGGTTTGTTTGGTACATTTTTAATAGTTAAAGGTTGCCCGTTTTCATTATAGTGTAAAATTTAGTTAGTTACCCCGCCTACCCTTTACTTTCATCTTTTACAATTTCTACCCTGTTCTTTTAGTTTAATAAAATAGTTTTTATATTTTTAATATTAGTTTTAATAAAATTAGGGTTTATACTTTAATTAGCAAAATTAGGGTTCAATTGGTTAGTAAAAATTGGGCATTTTCATATTACTAGTTTTCTGCACATTCTTAGTAGTTAAAAACCATTTTTCTTTATTTTTCCAGTTTAATTTGTATTTTCTAGGAATTAAAAGAGGTTTTAGGTAATTTCTTTTTCTTAATAAATTCATAGAAAATAGAAAAATAGTTGGAAAAATTTAATTCTTTTTGTAATAATTTTCTTTTTCATTCTAGTATTTTTGAAAAATAAAAATAGAATTTTAGTGTTAATTTTTAGAAAAAGTTTATTTTTAGTAATTCATTTTTCTTTAAAAAATCATAGAAAATTCAAAAATAGTTAAAAAAATTTAATTCTTTTTCCTAAAATTTTCTTTTTAAATTTGTGATTTTTAGGTATAAAATTTGTTAAAAGAAGTGCTTTAGATTTTAAATTTCAGTTTTAGCTCACGTTTTTAATTTTTATGTATTAAAATTTCGTGCTAGTTAATTGTTTTTAGTTTCTTTAATTGTTTTAATAGTTTAATTGTGCTATTATATTCGTAGTATAATTCAAAATTCAAAAAATCCTTTATCCATTCTTGACTCGAATCTGAATTATTCCCGAATCTCAATTCACGACTCGTTGGGATTTACGACCCGAGAAGAAAAATACTTCCCCGTGTTAAAAATATACGTATTGTGTTTTCAGTAAGTGAGATTTTACCTTTTTTTTTCTCTTGTTTGAGAAGTATTGGGAAGAATTGTCATGGGATTTATACTATACATATATAAATTTGACTAGTGCTTACACACGTTACCATAGATACAGTAAAATTTTCATACTGCTACTATAGAATATTCCTCTACGTCTTTTTAATAGCAGCATTCCCTCAAGACCTTTTCTCAATAGCCAACAGCAATGACTTGGCATCTTTGATGGAGTTAAACTTCAATTGATGTTCATTAAGGATGCCCATCAATAAAATGCTTCTTCCCTTCAACTCTAACCTCCTTTGTGCCTTTTCTTCAGCAGTTGTAGGAGAAATTGTAGTCTTAACACCTTTAATAACTTTTATTATTAGAGGTGCATTACCATTCTTTATGACTTCCTATAGAGAATAATCAATCATTCGGATGTAATATTCCATCCTCATCCTCCAAAGCTCATACTCACCTGGTTTGAGCATAGGCACTTTTGATGCAGCCACCATATTTACTGAGTCTTGATCCATGTCTTTATAGCAAAGTTTCTTAAAGCAACAAGCTCTGATACCACTTGTTGGATCCTAGTTAACTTCTAATGATCAAATTCCTTAAGCTTGTTTAAGGATTAGTTATGTTAGATAAATCTAACACAACTTAGTTTAAGAAACTTTGTTTGATAATACTAAAGATTATGCGGAATCTAGTCTTTAACATAACAAGAATTCTTCAATGAAACAAAAAACAATATAATTTCAACAATAAAAGCTCTAATATTATTATTACAAATAATAGTATTAGGGTGGTTATAAGACCTTGAAGCTATGATAATTCTATATAATGAGATTGACGAGATACCTAAAACTCTATGCCCTATGACCTCCTTTTATACACCAAGAAGTCCTAGTCGATTTACAATATATTACTAAAACTTAGATTATTCTCAAAGATCTATTCTATAAATAACAATCCTTATCTCATAAGTAATCTTGATCTTCAAGCAATCTTTATCTTTCAGCAGTTGTAATCTTTCAGCAGTTGTAACTTTGTACGAGCAGCATTAACTCTTAACAAGCAGTAGTAACTTATACACCAGCATCATTAACTGTGTACAAGCAGTAGTAACTACTTAGAATATTTTCTTCAATCTTCACCAGCAGTACTAACTTTACTCTAGCAGTACTAACATATACTAGCAGTAGTAACTAGCAGTACTAATATACACTAGCAGTACTAAGTTACACTAGCAGTACTAAGTTACACTAGCAGTAGTAACTATGAACTAGCAGTACTAACTACTTAGCATATTTTTCATTAGAGTTAATGAACAGCACTAAGTTTTACTTAGCAGCAGTAACTCCAAGATCATCATGAAGTCTTTTAATCCCAATAATTTTTCATAATAAAGATTAAAGGCAGAAAGGATTCCTTATTAAGTTTAATAGTTAATCTTCTAAATAAATTATCCATTTATTTATCTGATTATACTTGAATTCATGTATTCGTTATCACCCCAAGTTTATCCTAGATTTCTCTTGTCTCCCAAATAAACATTTCTTTTATAATCTTGAAATACGTTAAACTCATTATCTTTGAATTAAGTGACAAATTTAAAGATACCTTTCTCCAAAACCAACCAACTTTTTTTGAGATACATCAATCTCGTGGAATGACCTGGTCTTACCCTGAACTCTATACTATTAACAGGGGTTTATACTTTACCCGTGTGTTAGTTGAAAAATTAGATAAAACTAGTCTTATAAATTTAAAGCTTTCATAACACATCAACAATAAACTACAATGTTGTAGCCTACTGAGTTATGAACTCCTAGAAAATATTTCAAAGTCTAGTTCAATTTAGAGTGACGGGAATTAATTTTTTAGTACAGCAAGATCAAGCAAACAACAGACAAAAATAAAACACACAAGCATACAAAACTAGGGCATTCAATGGTTTTGCACGTCTAACCAATTAACCCATTAATAATATGATGAATACAAGAGGTTGGCTTATCATCCATGACAGATATGCATGTATTTCTCATGGATTATAATTAAAAATATATGACATAACAAATAAGTCAATTTAACGAAAGATGAGTAACAAGTAAGAACTCCCTGCTTTGTACACGTAAACCCATGACCTAGGGTTTTTAAAATGTGATTTTAAGACCTATTTAAGGTCTATTTTTTCATATAAAAAACCCTAAAGGGCTGTTTAAAATCTAGTTAAATAAAACATGTGAAAACAAGTGTTTTGGTCAAATTTACGTATACGTATGTAACCTAGAACATCATACGATGACTCGTGATGTCATTGTTGTGATTTACTAATAAAACAACAATTATTAACACGAGTACACAACAGATTAAGTCCTAAAGGGGATCCATATGATGTACATAGATTAACATAATAAATAACGATACTAACCTATGGTGTTGATATTGCTTACTTATTGTTATACGCTCATAATATTGTATTGGCTACCCCTTCTACAACATTATTACAGTGTGTTATTGCTTCTCTTCATCAGGAATTTTCTATGGCTAATCTTGGCCCGCTTGATTATTTTCTCTTGGAATTTTGTTTTTCATTCTATTACGAGGATGTTCTTGTCTTAGGAGAAATATGCTTATGAGGTTCTTGTGTGTGTGCATATGCTCAACTATAATCCTTATACCACTCTCGTTGACACTTGTTGTACGTTGGGTATTGATGGTGACCCAGTTGCAGAACGTACTTTGTATCACAGTCTAGCAGGTTCTTTTCATTCGTCCTGATATTTCTTATGAGGTCCACCAGGTGTGTTTATTTATGCATGGTCCTCGAGAGCCTTATTTTTAGGCTTTGGAGTACATTTTATGGTATGTTCGAGGAACTATGAGTTATGGTTTATAGTTGTATTATGCTTTGACATCTTTTTTGGTTGCCTATTCTGATGTTGATTGCGTTGGTTCCCTGCAACTTGAAGATGTACTTCTAGGTTTTGTGTGTTTCTTGGAAAACAATCTGTCTTGACCCTCTTAGCGTAAGGTTATGTGATTTCATTCCAGTGTTGAGTTTGAGTAGCGTGGTGTTGCATATGTTGTTGATGAGACTTGTTGGTTGCGTAATCTTTTGCGTGAATTTCACATGTCATTTTCTTCAGCTGCACTTGTCTATTGTGATAATATTAGTTTAGTTTATTTGTCTTCTAATCTCGTGCCACATTAACGTATGGTTGCTGTAAGACATGAGCGTGTTTTGCATGTTCCTTCTAGTAATTTTGTTGACGTCTTCACTAAGGGTCTTCCATCTGCTTTATTCTCTGATTTTCGAGATAGCTCGAACGTTTGTGCTACTCGTGCTCTAACTGCCAAGGGGCTGTTAATGGACTTGTATAAAAGTTAGCCATGTATTTGTATTAGTATTGTTTAAGCCCAAGCCCAAAGGGTAGATTTAGTCATTAGTATAAATATTGGGACATATGTAATCATAATTATAAATTAATGAATATCTCGCGTTTACACTTATAAACACAAGACCATAGGATAAAAGAGTTAGAATAAGTGTAACACCCCCAAAAATATACAACGTAGCGGAATACCACATGGGGTGCTACTTCATAATACACAGCGCTAGATACAAGAGAACGACCTCTAAATGTGTCGTTTGTAAAACAATCTCGTTGATTTTCTGAAATCAAAATAATAGTTGTCCCATAATTGCATCACCATGAAAAACTTGAATGTAAAGACTCCAATGCACATCAAATAATCCAAGCATCTAATTCACCTGAGAAAAACATGCTTAAAAGTGTCAACATTAAAGTTGGTGAGTTCATAGATTAGTTTAAATATGAATGTAAGTTTCAACAAATATATTTATCCACTGTGTCATCACAGTACCATGTAAAATGTTTATAAAATATGCACGACCCATTTTATGTCACCAAAAGTACCAATATTATCCCAAAGATTTTATAAAGAATGCATGGTTAATTTAATGTCACCAAAAGTACCAATCTTATCCCAAAGATTTTTATAAATAATGCATGACAAATTTAATGTCACCAAAAATGTATCAATTATGTATTTGTCGGGGGGCCCTATAGTCCCAACGTTATAATCCGACATGTTATAACGTTCGTTCCCAGTGATAGCTAGTCACCCGAACGGGGGTTGTCAATCCCGAATAGATCTATTTTATATCATTCGCGTGGACATCACGCTATAATGTTCGTTACCGGCGATAGCTTAATCACCCGAACAGGGATCCACACCCGAATAGATCTATTTCATAACATTCGCGCTCACCCTCCAAGTGATTTACAGTTCATGACGCTGTGACGTAGACTTGTATGTACCCAATTCGGGCAGTGATACAAATAATGTATTCCCATCATGGGTGTTCCCTCCAAGAACACCCGGGCAGTAATGATTGTTGGCCCCGCAGGCGCCAATCAAATCGTAATCCGAAAATCATTTCAAAATAATTTCAATAGGTTCTTCAACAAAACGTAGTCCTTTGTCGATCTTGATCTCTACTAGCAGTACGTGAAAATTTACATCGACTAGGCATTTCTTCAGGTTCGACACGTGGAACGTGTCATGAATGCCTACAACTTCTTGTGGTAGACGTAGTCAATAAGCAACAGGACCCACTCATTCGACAACCTCAAATGGTCCTACATATCTCGGTAAAAGCTTGCTTCTCTTACCAAAATGTACCATGCCTTTCCAAGGTGACACCTTGAGTAGTACTTTATCACTGACACTGAACTCTAACGGCTTTCCTCGATTGTCGGCATAGCTCTTTTGGTGATTTCATGCATCCTTTAATCTTTCCTTGATTTGCATAATCTTATTAGTAGTCTCTTGTAAAATCTCTGGTCTAACTAGCTTGATTTCTCTTACTTTTGCCCAAGCTATGGGCGTTCGACACTTCCTTCCATACAAAGCTTCAAATGGAGCGCACTTCACGCTCGAGTGGTAACTGTTGTTGTATGAAAATTATACTAATGATAGATGAGTATCCTAGTTTCCACCAAAATCAATTGCACAAGCTCTAAGCATATCTTCCAATGTTTGAATGGTACGCCCACTCTGACCATCGGTCTAGGGATTATAAGCGGTACTCACATCTAGTTGCGTTCCTGAGGCTTTCTGTAGCGATTGCTAAAATCGTGATGTGAAATGACTGTCACGATTAGATATAATTGACACAGGCACACCGTGCCTTGCTACGATCTCATTGATGTATAATCTTGCAAGCTTTTCTTTCTTGTAATCTTCACGGAAAGCTAAGAAATACGCAAATTTGGTCAGTCGATCGACAATGACCCAAATCGTGTCATGTCCGCTACTGGTTCTCGGTAATTTGGTTATGAAGTCCATTGTGATATTCTCGCATTTCCATTTAGGAATCTCTGGATGTTGAAGTAATCCCGATGGTTTCTGGTGCTCTGCTTTGACTTTAGAGCATGTCAAACACTTACTAACATACAAAGCGATATCCTTCTTCATTCTGGGCCACCAATATAAGTCTCGTAGATCATAGTACATCTTGTCTGCTCCAAGATGTACATAATACTTTGTAGTATGGGCTTCATTCATTATCAAAGTTCTTAAATTGCCATAAACTGCCACCTAAATTCGTTCAGCAAGATATAATCCGCCATCTTCTTTTCTCTCAAACTGTTTGTCCAATCCTTTCAACATTTCTGCTGGAGTGTTGGCGCCCTTGGAAGCTTCGCTCTGAGCTTCCAGTATCCTAGCCTTAATGCTAGAGTGAATTATCATGCTCATATCTTGAGCTCGTCTCGGTTTCATCCGTTCTTTCCTACTCAATGCATCAACTACTATGTTCGCTTTACCTGGGTGGTAGCGAATCTCACAGTCATAATCGTTGAAAAGTTATATCCATCGTCTGTGATGCATATTTAATTCTTTTTGATTAAAAATGTGTTGAAGGCTTTTATAATCAGTGTAGATAACACTCTTTGTTCCATATAAATAGTGTCTCCAGGTTTTGAGAGCAAATACTACTGCGCCCAACTCTAAATCATGAGTGGGGTAGTTCTTCTCGTAGATTTTCCGAATAACCCTTCCTCCCATGTGGGTGGTGGACTGCCAAACCCGACACACCCTTGTGGTGGGTTGACTGCCACCCAAACGCAACCCATTTCGGCTGTGAAACCAACCAAACAACCCTTTCCCCCCGGCTGTCCTGAGCCATACACGAATCCGGCTATACCGAGCCCTAGCGTCACCCGGCTGTCCCCGAGCCTAACCCGACACCCCGGCTGTTTCGACAGCCAACACAAGCATCCCTCGTCCCCTCGGCTGTTTGGCAGCCTACCAAACGCACCCTAAATAGGTCATTAAACCTAAAACCAAGCACACCCTTCGGGTGATTATTACCGAAACCAAACACACCCTTCGGTGGTTGTTTTATACACGAACCAAACCCAACCCGACACACCCCGGCTGTCCTCGCAGCCAACCCGACTCAACGCACTTTTGGTGGCAGGCGGCCCCCGAAAAAAACATAAAACCCTTGGTGTTATAAGACAAACAGACTCACCACCTTGTGGTTTATACCACCCAACCGACGCTCATTTTTCGGGTGGTAACAAAACCACAACCGCCACATGGCGGCGGCTGCCATGAACACCCACTGGTGGCGTTTATATAGCGAACCACAACCGCACCTCATGGTGGTTTTCACCACTAAAAACAAACACGCCCTTCGTGGCTGTACCGTGAAGCAAACGCACCCTTGTGCTATGAAGGTGACGGTGGCGAAGGAGATGGAGGTGGGGGGGGGGAGGACAGTGGGGTGGCGGGAGGTGGCGCAGTGGAGGAGAGTGGTGTAGGGGATCGGGTAGATCGGTAAATGAGGAGTATATTTGGTCTTGGCCGGGAAAAAGTCACCGGAAAACTTTTCCGGTGACTTTTCCGGCCAAGACCAAATATACTCCTTATCAACCGATCTACTCGATCCCCACTATCACTCTCCTCCACGCGCCACCTCCGCCACCCCATGTCCCATCCATCTCTCGCCCCGTCCATTCATGCACCAAGGGTGTGGTTTGTTCACGTTGTAAAGCGACGAAGGGGCGTGTTGTTTTTAGTGGTGAAAACCACCATGAGGGTGGTTTGGTTCGGCTATATAAACGGCCACCATGGGGTGGGTGCAAGTGGGCTAAGGCCGCGCCATCTGGGGATGGGTCGGGTTGGTGGGTTTGTTACACCGAAAATTGTTGCGTCGGTGTTGTGGTATAATCCACAAGGGGTGGGAGGTCTGGTTTGTCTTATTATAATCTCAAGGGGTGTTTGTTTGTTCGGTGGCAGCCGCCACCAAAAAGTGTGAGTTGAGTCGGGTTGGCTGCATTTTTTCGCCGAGGACAGCCGGGGGGTGACGGGTAGGGTTTGGTTGTGTATAAAACAACACCGAAAGGGTGTGTGTTTGAGTCAAACACCACAAGGGTGTGTTTGTTTATGTGGTTTTACACCACCCGGGATGCGTTGGTTTGTGGGTTCGGGTCAGCCCCGAAAAGGGTGCGTCGGGTTGGGTTTAACAACCAAGGGATGCGTTAGGTTGTGGGTTAACAACCAAGGGGCACGTTTGGCTGTCATTAACAGCCGGGTATAGCCGGGGGAAGGGTTGTTTCGGGTTGTTAATATCACTAGGGTGCGTTTGGTTTGTAACAGCCCCACCTAGGGCGTGTTTGGGTTGGTTTGGGTTATAACACAAAGGGATGTGTCGGGTTGGCTGCGAGACAGCCGGGGACCACCGGGGGAGGGATGTCGGGTTGGGACAGCGGGTTTAGGGTGTGTTTGGTTTAGACAGAAACGCACAAGGGTGCGTTTGGCTGTCAAAACAGCCCAAGGGTGCGTTTGGCTTAACAGCCAGCCACGCACAAGGGTGCGTTTGGCTGTCCATCAGCCGGGTTGCGTCGAGTTGTGGGATGACACCGAAATAAAGTGAGTTTGGTTAACACTCAGGTTCGTTTGGTTTTGTAACACGGGAAACGGGTGCGTTGATTGTGTTGACACCGAAAAAAAGGGTTTCTTTTGCGTTTAATTAAAAGTATTTCGATTAATTTGTTTAATCTTCATCGATTAATTGTAATATGTGATGAAAATCTATTAAACTTGCGACGTTATAAAAAAGTGATATAAATATAAAAACTAGGATTGATATAAAACTATATGCAATATAAATCTATAAGCGATATTAGATATATTTTAGACGAGAGTTGAACTAAAAATGAACTATGGCGCATTTTGGAACGAATAATTAATGGCAGAAAACGGAACATGGGATTCGAGATTTTGATAAGTTAGACTTTGGTATACAAAAGGTAACAAATTATATTTTTACGGACGTTTTGATATAAAACGGGACTTTTAAATCCAAATAACGAAGAAACTGGAGTGTAATCGAAATATATACTTTAGTAGAAAATAAGTTAATTTTAATATATATTAAATCTGGCAGATTATTAATTAAAAGATTTGAGCACTTTCGAGTCCGTTTCAGCCTTCCGGCGAAACACGAAAGTTGTTCGTAATGACATTTTACTTTGCCGCGAGGCTTATCAGTTTTAAAACTTGAGATATAGCGGGTCAAAACTAAAGGTCAACGTAAAAGTCAACGAATATTTTAATTAATATTAATACATTATGAGTACGATTTTGAATGATAAAATAAAGTCGGTTAATATATTATTTCAATTAATAGTTTTAAGATCATTGTTTGGTTCTAAAAACGGGGAGTCTAAAAATAGTAACTTTCTGTAAATATTGAGATAAGTTAGGATTGGACGAAAAATAGTATATATACATATAATATACTAAGGATTAAGGTTTAAAGACGCGCAAGTGGATTTCTCATCACATGTATATATGTATGTATACATATAAAAATATGTATGATTTCGTGGTAACGATGTACGCATCGTTGGTCGTATTTATTACGTGTTATAATCGAACGACATAATTATAGGTCGTGGTCGAGATCGTTGCAGATTCAGTTGTGATTTAATTGGATTAATTGATCGTGGTCTTTAATCAATGTGAGTTCATAGCCTCGCTTTTCAATCTTTTGAATGTTTTATAACCCGCGAGGGGGATACATGCTTGTCTACAAATTCTTATACTTACTCGGTTATCTTATAACAATGTGATTGTTTTAAGGGATTTTGTGAGTTTATAGCCCCATGTTTTACTGGTTTTACATATATTTTTGGGGTGAGAACATGCTTGTTTACAAATGCATTTACATGATTGTTTACAAATTGGTTTACATACTTATTTGCATAGCTCGCTATGGGATACATTATTTGACTTCATTTTTGGTCACAAATACATACTTTACATTTGAAATGATTACGGATTAGCTTAGGCTGATTGAACTGATAACAACAAAATTACTGCCCGGGTGTTCTTGGAGGGGACACCGGTAACGGGAGTACATATTTTTACATTACTGCCCGGGTGTTCTTGGAGGGGACACCGGTAACGGGAGTATATATACATTATTTGTATCACTGCCCGAATTGGGTACATACAAGTCTACGTCACAGCGTCATGAACTGTAAATCACTTGGAGGGTGAGCGCGAATGTTATGAAATAGATCTATTCGGGTGTGGATCCCTGTTCGGGTGATTAGCTATCGCCGGTAACGAACATTATAGCGTGATGTCCACGTGAATGATATAAAATAGATCTATTCGGGATTGACAACCCCCGTTCGGGTGACTAGCTATCACTGGGAACGAACGTTATAACATGTCGGATTATAACGTTGGGACTATAGGGCCCCCCGACAAATACATACTTGGAACATTTTGGTGACATTAAATTGGTCATGCATTCTTTATAAAATCTTTGGGATAATATTGGTACTTTTGGTGACATAAAATGGGTCGTGCATATTTTATAAACATTTTACATGGTACTGTGATGACACAGTGGATAAATATATTTGTTGAAACTTACATTCATATTTAAACTAATCTATGAACTCACCAACTTTAATGTTGACACTTTTAAGCATGTTTTTCTCAGGTGAATTAGATGCTTGGATTATTTGATGTGCATTGGAGTCTTTACATTCAAGTTTTTCATGGTGATGAAATTATGGGACAAACTATTATTTTGATTTCAGAAAATCAACGAGATTGTTTTACAAACGACACTTTTAGAGGTCGTTCTCTTGTATCTAGCGCTGTGTATTATGAAGTAGCACCCCATGTGGTATTCCGCTACGTTGTTGTATTTTTGGGGGTGTTACATTGACCCTATTAAATTAAAGCATAGAGAGGTCCACCCACTATAACATCAAACAACTTTAACAAATTTTTACACACCTTGGTTAAAATTATATTTACCCTCTCACACCTACAGAACAATTTTTCTTTCAACTTTTAAACTCTTTTCCTTTTAAACACTAGAACAACCCCCACTGTGCAACCAACGCAGCCACCCACCACTGTCTAACAATCGTAACCAATTCTGCGGATAATCACCACTGATAACCCGGCATGTCAACGGACAAAAGAGAGTTTAATCCGAGCGTGTGGCCATTATTTTAAGAGTTTCTTTAAATTCTTGGTTGTTTAAAGATCTATTTTCATTTTGAAGAGGTGTTTTGTAATTTCTAAGAGATGATTTATTGGAGTTTTTAATGGAAGATTTTGTTTCGAAAATGGATTTATAGTCTCCAGATCTGTTCTTTTAACTTTGTTTTGTGGATGTGAATCAAGATATAATTTTCAAGATATGATATTTTGAAAATTTTAATTCAAGATTATTTACAAGATAAATTTTCAAGATATGATATACAGTAATTTCCAATATCTGATTTTGTGTTCTGGGTTTATAGTTTCAAGATAAACACGAGTAAACAAGAAAAGTGGGTGGGGTTTGGTAGGAGAGGTCTATCTATTCAGGCGTTGCAGCTTTTTTCACTTCACTATTTGTGTACTTTTTTTCACTTTCTAATCATTGGTGGTGTGTGATGGTGTGGGGATACAAAATTATTGGTGTGTAAACACACCGACCCATAAAAAAATTATGTGAGTTGCGAAACTAACACGTATATGTTTTTTATATTTTGTAGAGATTATTTCGTTTTATAGAAAATTGAGAAAAAAATGAGAATGCACAGTGAGTAGATAAAATAGTGGAACTGACACATGAGCGTTCAGTATTTATTTTATACTTGAATTAAGTATTAATAAAAAAGGGGGTATCGATCGTGGGATTCAACAGTTCTATAGGATGGGCTTCATTTATTAGGGTTTCAGTGGGCTTCAGTATTTAATAGGGTGGACTTTAGTGGTTACTATCGGGCTTCAGTGAGACTATATACATAATACCAAAGCCTCACGTGTATAAACAGTGGGTCATGAACACAAGCTGAACTCCACCATCAAACTAAACCCTCCAGTGAACCTGAACCCCTTTCAGAGCTGAACCAACAGGTTAGCAAAATTCCAAAGCTAAAACGGATCCTTTAGTTTTGAGCTCAATCGCTAAAGCCAAACTAAACCCCCTTCAGTTTTTATCCTTCAAGCGAATTATATTCTTGGACGCTAAACCAGTCACGATACTGGTCACCAAACTGAACTAAATCTCCAAGAATAGCTGAAGAACCTCAACAACTTTTACAACAAGGTATACAATTTTATTTGTATTTATTTTTGTTGTAACTCAGAGTAGCTAAATTGTTTAGCTAACAATAAAAGGAAAAGAATTGGTGACTTAAAAGACCATTCCAGGTTATCTAAGAAACATAAGTCATCAGTTCAGTATGAAGAAGAGGTTCATTGAGCATTAAGGACATTAAATGTTATAATCTCCTGTATTAGCTTTATCTTTTGTATCTGTAATGTAACAAAAGCTAAAAGAAATGGCAATTAGTTATGTTGTTCAATTTATATTAGTTGTGTAAGAAGAAGCCGTTATGCTCACTTACTACTGATTTTTTACTTAGGTTATTTGTATATTCAAATAGGGGGAGATTGTTGGGTTAGTCCCTGAGCCCAACAGTCTTTCAGAAGATTTAAACATAAAATCGTCTAAAATATAAACAAGCTGAAAATACTTCAGCTCCAGCTCTTCAGGTATTCAAACAGAATCTTCAGTTCAGTTTAGGTCACGAAACCGAAACTGATGAAGGCCTTAACAAGAGCTTCATTTTTACAACAAAGTAAGGATCGAGAAGTGTAAGCAAGCTAAAGACAAGCATCTTCACTTCAGTTTTGGTTGACGAATAAAAACTGAAGAGAGCCTTAGCAAGAGCTTTACTTTTATAGTGAATAGAGCTTTATGCCATTTATTTTGTTGTAATTCAGAGTAAGAAGAAGCTGTGTTGTTCACTTACTTCTGATAAAACTTAGGCTATTTTTCTATCCAAATAGGGGGAGATTGTTAGGCCAATTTAGTGCCTAAGTTGTTTCTTGTACATGATTTGTATAAATAAAGATCCTAAGTAGAAAATTAAGTCGCTGAATGATTTATGTTCATCGAGTCATCCTCAAGAAGACCTTTAGAGTCTAAAGAAAAGACTCAGCATAAACTGAGGCGGTTCTCAGCGAGTGAAGAAAAGTGTACGGAATAGGATGTTGGAGTTAGTAAGTGTAGACAATAGCTTACTAACTCCCTGAAGAGCATCACTAAAAGAATACAACCTGAAGACATGTTGGAGGGAACTTCCTAAATGCTAAAAGCAATTGAGGACATAAAGTACAAGAGTGGTTACTTGTACTTTATTAAAGCTAAAAGCTTTATCTTTCTAATAAAGCAAAAGAAGAAAAAGAAGATAAAAGGACAAGAGTGGTTGCTTAGTTCCTTGTGAAGCTTCAAGAGAAGCTTTGACTTTTGTAAAGCATCCACGAGAAGCTTCAGCTTTTTCTTTATAAGTATCAGGTTGTAAGTAGTGTATGGTATCCATTCCTAAATATTACACAAAAATACCTTAGGCCAAAAGGTATTAGTTGATAGGTTTGATCCTCTTCTAGAACTCACTAAGTGAAGATGCTTGTGGTTCATATTAGGAGATTTTATTTTTCATTCAATCCCGGTTGTTATTCTGCCAACAACCGGGTATAATTCTTTGATTCATATCAATAAAGAGTTAAAAATGGAAAAGAACAAATTATGTTATTAGTATCTTTATCAGGTCTCGTTGTATTAATCAAATGTTACACGATTTTAGAGACCAACAAGTGGTATCAGAGCCAGGTTTATCTGAGCCCGACAGTCTCTCAAAAGATTTAAACATAAAATCGCCTAAGTATAAACAAGCTTGATAACGCTCAAATTGAGTATGTTTTGGGAGCGTTACTCATACTATTGTATTAGTTATTTGGTCAGTTACCTATGGATTTATAACTCGATTATGTCAAAATGTGCTTTCTAGTGTAATTGCAGCCAAATACAAGAAAACAAGAAAAGAAGAGACGAACATGCAGAGATTATCTCAAATACGAAGAATCACGTGTCAAGATCAAGTCTGAAAGCATCTCAAAGAAGAAGAATCTAACTACTCAAGCTTCCAAGACCTGGGATCAAGTTGTAATGAAGATATGGTGAAGTACGAAGGCCCACGGTCAAGCACAACTCAAGAAAGAGCATTAAACGAGGAATCAAACAAAAAGACTCCACTAGCGAACTCTCTGCCGCCCGACAGGAGAGTCTGTCGCCCGGTAGGATGGATGGAGCCCACGTTTTTCATTTCACTTTAGAAGAAACCTGGATAATCAAGAAGGATCTAGACCTTCTAAACTAACTTTGGACACCCCTTTAGACCTTGGAACCAACCTAAAACAATAGTATAAATAGGAGACCTCTATGCCTCATTTTAACACACACCTCACTCTTCTCCAACCCTAAAAACCATAATCCTCATAGTCACCACTCCTCCTAAAGACATCCAAGTCTAGGAAAGTTAGGAAGAATCTCAAGGAAAGCCAAGAAAGAGGAAGGTTCCCTCTATGTCACAAGTTTGTCATTTCTTAGTTTTACATTCCTTTTAAGCTTTTGCAATACTTTTTTGTAAGAAATTTCATTATGTTTATGAATGCATTATTTTCTGGAATTACGTCTTTGTTTAATATGAGTGGCTAGTCCGTTTATGTGCTTGGTTAGATGATGTTTGTGGTATGAAGATTCGATTATAATAGTGTGACATGTTAATTCAATTTCAAGATAAATCTTAGATACATTTGTTCTTATGTTCTAAGTGGCATAGTTTTAGCAAACGGATTGTTTGTTGAGAATATCATAAGCCAAAAGGGGTATTGTTAATCAATCAATTGTCGCCTTTTTGTCTACGATCGACTACCTTTTGTATTGACCATTTCTTAAGCGATTTGGTATATCTGGGAACATGATAATCGATGTCTATGGTTTGTGAAATGAATCGCGAATCAAACTCATAGAGGTTGTTTTAGTCTTGAATTGATTGATTGTGCCTAATGCTTGTTTTTGTCACTAGGAGTCTTGACGAAGATAAAAAGTTTCAAAAACAATAGATTGGATAACCTCTAATTCTTTTAATTAACTTGTTAGTCATTGCCACCTTCATATCGAATCGGATGCCCAAACTAAGTCCAACCAAGTACATCTATTTATTATCGAATCACTTTTATCATTATTTGCTTGCATCTAGGACTTTTATCATCAAAATCTTTATCTAGTTGAAACACCCAAATCCCTACGAATGATCCCGGATTACCATTCAATATCTTGCTACCACGGATGAGTTCACTTGCTCGTATGTGTTGCTTAAGAATTTGGAATACCGAGTTATAAATTTAAAACTGACCCGTATCGCACGCATCAAGTTTTTGGCGTCGTTGCCGGGGATTTGATCGTGTTTTACGATTTAGATGTCGTGATCCCGATTTCCCTAGGTGCCACGTTCTTTAAAAATAAATTCGCAGAACCCTTGGAGCCGCCCGGCGCAATACTTTGTCACCCGACAAAAACCCTCGACGAGTCGTTTGCCACCCGGCAAAACCCCTTGCCGCCCAGCAGAGCCCTCGACGAAACAGAAAACAAAACTCTGCCGCCCGGCGCAGCAGTTTCTAAAAAAAATCTACTTTTTGTCCAACCATTCTAAATCCTTTTGGGTTTGATCTTAATTGAGTCTTTCCATTGAATGCCAACACGTTATGCTGGACAAAACCCAATTACTCCTTATCCCGAACCCGAACGATTTATCCACCAAAATTTAAGAAAGAAAAAGTAGCGAAACCCATTCATACCAATCGAAAACCGAGTTCCAAAAACCAAATATCCACCTTTCAAGAATCTTTTTGAACCAGAAGTAGTCTATAACCCATTTCTTGACCTACCCTTCTCAATGGCCGAAGACCAACCCATGTGGGGTAACAATCGGGCTGTAGCACCCACTCCTAGGGCCGCTATTGTCGTGGTTGACCTTGGAAACAACATCACTGTCAAAGGACACCATCTTTCCATAATCAAAGATCGACAATTCGACGGACGCTCACGGGCCGATCCGCACAAGCACATCGCCGAATTTATCAAAATATGTTGAATGTTCCGATATGGATACACCAACGCGGATGCCATGAAACTAAAACTTTTCCATCATCCCTATCGAGAGAAGCCAAGATTTGGTTCAATGAACTAAGCCCCAGTGTGATAACCACTTGGGAGGAAATAAGACAAGCTTTCGTAAGCTGATTCTTTCCACCCTCTATGTTTGACCGACTCATGGCAGAAATTCGAGGTTTCACCCAGCAACATCATGAATCACTAGTCGACGCTTGGCTACGCATGAAGGATCTACTTCGTAGTTGTTATGGACATGGTTTAGGACGAGGAACCATAATCCAAATCTTTTACCATGGAATAGACGAACCCACCCAAGCTATCCTAGACACCGGAGGAATCTTCCTCTACAAAACCCCAAATGAAGCACATCAGTTGCTCGAGGATCGAGTACTTCTCAAAATCGATTGGTTAAAAGTGAACAAAATCAAACCCCTTCGTAAAACCGTTGCCTTTGCCAAAAGCGAGGAAAATTCACCTTTATTAGAAAAAATGGAATCCTTAACGACAAGGATTGACTCACAATTTAAATAAATCAGAGGAGACATAAAAGAAATGAGAGATGGAAGCAACAAATGTGGAGGACCACATCCATCATCGGATTGCGATGATAGACCTATGGGAGGAACCAAGGAGGAAGAAGCAAACTATGCATCCGGAGGATATCGAGGAGGATATCGAGGAAATTATTATGGTCAAAATTCTAGCAATTGGCGCGATCGTCATGAAAACCGAAACTCAAACGTTAGTGACGAAAACCCACCCATTCCACGTTTACCCAAAAAGAAAACCGACGAATCAGAATTCAAGAAAACCATGAGAGAATTCGTTATAGCATAAAAGACAGCAAATGATTTTGTCAAAAACTAGTTCTACAATCTCAAAACCAAAGTCAAACAAGGACAAAAGAATCATCAAGCTGCGATTCAAGACCTTGAAACAAAGTTTGGTCGAAATTCTGATCTCCAATCTTCAAGACATACGGGTACACTTCCTAGCAATACCCAAGCCACTCCTAAACCTTCAACATCAAACAAAAAACCTTATCGACCACCGACAGCTCAAAATGAGCATGTGAATGTCGTATTCATGCATAATGGTAAATCCTATAACCCACCAGTTAACCCAAACACTAAAACTGCCATCTACCTTGACGATAGTGAATACGAGGCAGAAGAAGTCAAAAAAGAGGCAGAATCTCTACCAAAGAAACCGACTCAGACCGACAAACCACCACTCAAAGCCTATAAACCAAAAATTCCATATCCATAACGCTTAAACAAAGAAAAAATAAAGGCACGATATGCCAAGTTATTAGACATTATCAAAGAAGTAAGGATCAACGTACCCCTCGTTGATGTCCTGGTAGGCATGCCTAATTATGGCAAGTTTTTAAAAGATCTTGTAAGCAACAAAAGTAAGATGGAGCAAATCTCTGATGCCTTTTTAACTGAGGAATGCTCAACAATTCATCAAAACAAGATCCCACTAAAGCTTGGAGACCCCGAAAGTTTTCTATTCCCTTACAAACTTGCAAACTCAGTTTAATATCTCGCCTTGGCCGATCTTGGCGCAAGTATAAATCTGATGCAGTATTTACTTTACGCTGCACTTTTTGGAACAACTCTGAAACCCACATAGATGAGTATTTGACTAGCAAATCATACTTACCAGTACCCTATGGGAGTTGCTGAGAATATGCTTGTTCAAGTTGGAAAATTCATGTTCCATGTGGATTCCGTTATCCTATAAATGGAGGAAGATGATAGAGTCCCTCTAATTTTAGGAAGACCGTTTTTGCATACCGTCGATGCCGTCATAAAAGTTAAGAACAAATAACTCAATTTAGGAATTGGAGAAGATAGAGAAAACTTTCACATCGATAAGGCTATGCAGTATTCTCACATAATTGACGACACATGCTTCCGCATGGACGTTATCGATGAAATAACTGAGGATGAACTTGATGCTCTGCTCGACGATTCTAAACCATTCCTAAATACATCAAAAAAGATAAGCGAAACACAACTCGACAAATAAGTCGATGAATTCATGTTATAAAATGTTCAAGAGGATGAAGCCAAAGACGATTTTGAGGAGTTACCACTGAAATATGAACTCAGAATCAGGACATCTATCCAAGATCCACCAACCGATCTTGAGTTGAAAGCTCTTCCAAAACATCTGGAATATGCCTTTTTGGAAGAAAATTCTCTTCTCCTAGTAGTCATATCAGCTTTACTCAAACAGAATGAAAAGGAACGACTTGTTTCAGTTCTCAAGAAACATAAAGAAGCATTCGCTTGGAAAACATCTGATATTCTAGGGATTAACCCCTCTTTCTGCAAACACAAAACCAATTTTGAGGACAATGTCAAACTAGTCATTCAGAGAAAACACCGACTTAACCCAAACATGAAAGAAGTCGTTAAAAAAGAGATTATCAAACTTCTAGATGCAGGAATTATCTATGCCATTGAGGATAGCCATTGGGTATGTCCGGTGCATTGTGTGCCCAAAAAAGGAGGAATGACCGTTGTGACCAATGAAGACAACAAACTCGTTCCAACACGAACAGTACCAGGATGACGTGTTTGTATCGATTACCGTAAAATGAACGAAGCCACCCGAAAGGATCATTTCCCTTTACCCTTCATGGATCAAATGCTGGAAAGATTAGTAGGAAACAAGTTCTTCTATTTTCTCGATGGATTTTCTAGATATTTTCAAATTCCCATCGAACTAGCCGATCAGGAAAAGACCACTTTCACTTGCCCTTATGGAACCTACGCCTACAAGCGTATGCCTTTAGGTCTTTGCAACGCAGCAACAACTTTTCAAAGGTGCATGATTGTAATTTTTTAGGATATGCTTGAAACCTCCATGGAAGTCTTCATGAACGATTTCTTAGTGTTTGGAGATTCATTCGATTCGTGCTTAAATAATCTAGAGCAAATTCTAATTTGATGTTAACAAGCACACTTAGTCTTGAACTGGGAAAAGTGTCACTTCATGGTAACCGAAGTAATTGTGCTGGGACACAAAGTCTCCCATAAAGGACTAGAGGTCGATAAAACAAAAATTGACATGATAGCTAAGCTACCACCACCCACTAACGTCAAAGCCGTTAGAAGTTTTTTAGGACGTGTCGGATTCTATCGCAGATTCATAAAAGATTTTTCTAAAATCTCCCGACCCATGACAAAACTTCTTGAAAAAGACTCGGTCTTTAATTTTGATGAAGAGTGCAACAAGGCCTTCGAAACTCTCAAAGAAAAGTTAACGAACGCACCTATTATGGTTTCACCTAATTGGTCGCTACCGTTTGAACTTATGTGCGATGCAAGCAATTTTGCCGTAGGAGCCGTACTAGGACAACGTGAAGAAAAACATTTTCGACCTATTCACTTCGCTAGCAAAACTCTGAATAACGCACAACAAAACTATACGGTGACCGAAAAAGAATTACTTGCCGTAGTTTTTGCATTTGACAAGTTTCGATCATACCTTGTTCTTTTAAAAATAGTTGTGTTCACAGATCATGCAGCAATAAAATATCTGTTTTCAAAACAAGATGCCAAACCACGTCTTATACGCTGGATTTTACTGCTTCAAGAATTCGATATCGAAATCAAAAATAAAAAAGGATCAGAAAATGTCGCAGCAGATCATTTATCGCGACTAGAGAAACCCAACCTCAAAGAATTCAAGGATGAGGAAATAAATGACGAGTTCCCTGATGAGTTTCTCATGAGTATCGAAACCGACAAGGAAAAGAACCCGTGGTTTGCCGATTTTGACAACTACCTAGTTGGAGGAATTTTAAGAAAAGGATTAACCTACGCTCAGCGTTGTAAGTTCTTTTAAGAACTTAAGCGCTATTTCTGGGACGAACAATATCTATTTAAGGCATGCCCCGATGGGATGATCAGAAGATGTGTTCACGGTTCGGAAACTCAAAAAATTCTAGATGAATGTCATTATGGACCCACTGGGTTATGGACCATCGATTACCGTAAAGAAAGTTTTTGATGCTGGATTCTATTGCCAACCATATTCAAAGAAGCACAAACTATGGTACAAAATTGTGACGCCTGCCAAAGTTTTGGTAGCATTTCATGAAGAGACGAGATGCCTTTGAATAACATCCAAGTTAGTGAAATTTTCGACATATGGGGAATTGATTTCATGGGACCTTTTCTAAAATCCCATAAGTTTGAATACATTTTTGTCGCAATTGACTACGTGTCAAAATGGACGAAAGCCGAAGCTTTACCCACTAATGACGCACGAGTTGTACTCAATTTCTTAAAAAATCTTTTCTCTCATTTTGGAATTCCAAAAGCTTTAATTAGTGACAAAGGGACTCACTTTTGTAATCGTCAGATGGAGAAAATCATGAAAAAGTATGGAGTACATCATCAAATAGCCACAACTTATCATCCACAAACCAGTGGCCAGGTTAAAACACCAACAGAGCCTTTAAAAGAATCCTCGAAAAGATAGTTAAGGACAATCTGTCTGTTTGGTCGAGAAAATTTGATGACGCTTTTTGGCATTTCGTACTGCCTACAAAACTCCAATCGGTACTACTCCATACCGACTTATGTATGGAAAAATGTTCCATTTTCCATTTGAAATTGAACATCGTGCTTACTAGCCCGGCGAAGCTGCAATCCGGATCTTAAGGTTGCCGAAGAAAAACGATTTCTACAATTGCATAAACTCGATGAATTGAGACTTCAAGCATATGAGAACTTCAAACTCTACAAAGCCCGAACCAAAGCCTATCATGATAAGAAACTTAGAGTTAGAAAGGAATTTAAGGCCGAAGACAAAGTTCTCTTGTATAACTCTAAATACAAGTTTAAATCCCCAAAGCTTAGATCAAAGTGGTATGGACCGTTCATAGTCAAACATGGCTATCCATCCTGATATGTTGAAATGTATGACAAACATGGGGGAAGCTTCATTATTAACGGACACCGTGTTAAACTCTACCATGATGAGGAGCAGTTAAATGAACTTACCATTGAGGAAATTCACCTCATGTGTGAGGAAGGAAGAATGAATGCTATTCCATTCATGGCATCATTTCCAGCCAACTACCGTAAAACCATGCCATGGGCATCAGAAAAATATTACATCTATAGTGTAGTAGAAAACACCTGTAACGAAGCTAAGCTGTCTGATTTAGACAAAACTGGTAAAGGAATAGTGATCGAGAATATTTTGTATGTCCTAAGAAAAGGGGCATCACTTGTAAAGAAATGAAAGAAGCACTCGAGTCCGGCTGACGACTCACTTAAAAACCAAGTGCTTCTCGGGAGGCAACCCGTGTATAAAAAAATGTTGTATACTAAAAAGTAATAAAATAAATAATATGGTTTTTTTTGGCGATATTTCTTTGGTATTTCAATCACTAATTACAGAAATTACAATACTCACCCGGACGCAATTGGGACTTCATTAGTACCCCGAGATTTGCTCCATGAATCTATACTGGTTTTTCTCTTTATTTCTCTATTTCGCATGTTTTTGCCCTTTTTGTTTCGCATTGAGGGCTCAAAAATGCTAAATGTATGATGTGGGGGGGGGGGTTCGGAAAGGCGAATGGGAAACAAGGTTGTTTTTAGGTTTTTTTTTAGTTAGAGCTTTTAAAAATTGTGTCTATTGCCCATGCGTTATATTTTTAATTATATTTTTAAATATACAATGAGTGTGTCCTATGTGATAAGTGTATTTAACACAGATTAAGAAATCCAAATACAATAAACATCAGTTTGTTTTTGAAATTCGCTTTAATGCCTTGTCGCCTAAAACACCATGTCTTCGGTTATGTGTGCTAACATATTTTTTTCTATGGTCCCATTTTGTCAGTTATACCGTTCCTTTGCATTTAAAAATAAAATATTTACACTAGTTTATAAGTTTAGCTTTACTAAATAACCGAAAAGCCTACGGAGTTAGATGCTAGCTATGTGGTCGATGGTAGGCTGTGATGTGGGAAAAAATCCTTATGATTTTTGTTTGAGAGAGAGTTTAAGAGAGTTGCTAGTTCCATGTTTAAAGACATATAATCCTTTACTAGTATGTCGATCTGTGAGGTTTGATCAGGATATAAAAAAAAGAGAATGATGAATAAAGCGAATGTGCTAAATCTTATGAAGATGAAGGAAGATGAAGAGAAATCAGTGTCGATTAGCCAATGTGCTATGTCGTGACACGGTAATGTGTTTGTCTCGAAATTCATAAAGGATAGTGGAAAGAGGTAGCTAGCAACGTGTTGGTTTGTACGCTTTGGTTTTATAAACGAAATCATACACCCATATCATTTTCCATTAAAAAGAGTTAGCGTGTTTCTTTGATGTGCACACTCGGACTTATCGAGTACTTGTGCTTGGTAAATTGCATCTCATTTGAGGAAATTGTTTTCTAGATTTGCTTGAGGGCAAGTAAAGTGTAAGTATGGGGGGATTTGATAACGCTCTAATTGGGTATGTTTTAGGAGCGTTACTCATACTATTGTATTAGTTATTTGGTCAGTAACCTATGGATTTATTACTCGATTATGTCGAAATGTGCTTTCTAGTATAATTGCAGCCAAATACAAGAAAACAATAAAAGAAGAGACTAACATGAAGAGATTATCTCAAATGCGAAGAATCCCGTGTCAAGATCAAGTGTAAAAGCATCTCAAAGAAGATGAATCTAGTTACTCAAGCTTCCAAGACCTGAGA
>BQNB010059704.1:0-35003 GCA_026074375.1 Tanacetum coccineum | reverse complement strand
TTTATTCTTGTTCTAGCTTATTTTCTTTGCTTATTTTTATGTGCATTTGCTTATCAGTGTTAGTGCCCAATCATTCCTTGTCATTTTCAAACATCGATTATCAATCCGTAATTCGATTTTCCATTCAAGCCTCGTTAGGACTTAACGACCCGGAGACTTTCTATACTGCTTCCGGTTTCATTGATCTCGCGGATTTTAACCCTTGTTATATATTTATATTTGTCTATATTTATTGGTATATATTGAGGGGTGAGTTTTCGCGAATCAGTGCCCTAGCTCCTCAAACGTTTACTGAATGCCTTCTGAATTATGATGGCCCGAACGGTGTTATGATAATTTTAATATCAAACGAAATCGATGTAAAATCTTACATATTCAATCAAACACACTTAGCCGTGTACTTACCCCATTTACGTTGTGCAGCATCGATCACCGCTCGACCAGGCATAAAGTCAGCCATCCCAGACTGTGTCAAAGGTGAGGATCCTGTCAAGTCCACACACACATCGAGCCCTACGTCCCACTAGTAAAGTAGCACATCTGCATGACGTAAGGCTTTGTCACAACCTCCACCAATATCAACTTCTTTCCCGGCCGAAATACCTGACCGTAAACATATATCTACCAAGGTATCGCGCACAACGTTATGCCGATGCTTGATACCAATAACACCATCACATGATACGTCATGGTCCCCATAAATATCCCTCGTAAAGACTTTGGAACAAGCTGAGCGTGGCTTTGAGACATAAAATAGGGGGACACCTAACCGATAGCATAACATACAACGATAAGTCTTACCGTTCATAGTCTGTCCCAATCCGAAAATCAAAACCAATCAAAGGTGTGATCCTCCATTTGAGATTGCCACAAAGAGATCGTGTGATCCTCCATTTATTATTATTATTATTTATTTGTAAATTTATTTATTATTGTTGTTGTTGTTATTATTATTTTTCTATAATTATTATTATTAAAGTTTTATCAAAAAAATTGAATTACATTACGTTGAGATTCAACCAAACACACTGATAACTTACATCAATTACAATTCCAACACATTATAATTCTAACACATTTTAACTATTTAAATTACAATTCATTTATATTATAATTCATTTGACACATTACAATTTCTTCTAAAACATACTGCGAACCAAACGCCCCCTTAAAGGCTTTAATTAAATGATTGTTTAAATTACCAAAGCCTTCTTGGCCTAGCGGTATGTAAGTGACCCATCAACCTAAATGTTGTGTATCATCTGGCCTTTGGCTTAGATGGTATCATTTCCTCTCCGCAAACGCTCAGTTGACTAGTCAAGAGGGTCTTTGAGAAAATAGCAGGGTTCGAACCCAACTATTGACATGTCACTGAGACAGGAGTACATCGCTTGGGGCTGGTCTTTGGGGAAGGGTCGGTCGACATCAAAGAAATGCATGGGATCAGGGTGTTCCCATCGATTTACACCTTTTGAGAACCTAAAGGTTGTGTGTTTAAGTTTCATTCGAAACATGTGAGATAGAAATTATGAGATATGTGGTGTAGGTTGTAAAAATTTGTCGTTGTAAAAAAAATTGTATGCTAGTATGGACTTTTAGAATTAAAGGGTTGCAAACAAAAAATTTAATAGTTAAGGACGAAAACATTGTCAAACAAAATGTATGGGTTAAATCAAACGATCAACTCAAAGTTAAAGGATTATTAAACCATTATTTACGTTTTAAATAAACCCTTCCCATGGGAACAAGTTCAAATCCGCGTCTTTTTTAAACCAGTCCTAAAAGATAGTACCAAACATATAACCGACGTACTCAACGCGACATATAGAAAAAGGAAAGTTTGAAAAAACCACAATATTGAATCGATCTTTAATAGTCTATAAATACCTTGTGACTATTGGAGGATATATGTTAGTGTTAGTTAAAGTAATTAATGTTAGTCAAAGTTGTTAGTCAAAGTTATTTATGTAATTTAGCAATGGTTGCGCTTATGATAGCATACTAGTTGGTCAATTTAGCGGCAATAAAAATATCTTGAATTGAATAAATCCGGTTTGTATATGGCGATTGAATGCAATTGTATCATTGAGTTGCAGTTGTTTAGATATGGAAGACCACTTAAGTATTCAGTTTTTTATTTATTTATTTAATCTGTCGATTTATTAAAATCAATTTAACAACCATCAAAATACGTGTTTACTTTCATTCATACAATAAAGTGATAAACCCACCCTTAACATACTTAAAGAATAAAAATTAAAAATTACAATTACAAGTTTATCTTTTGTATACGTACGTCTTTATTTCATCAAAATTAAATCATAAAGGAATGAGTGGCATTTTACATTCAAAGTCATATTGATATTGTTTTGACGCGGTTAAGATTAGCTTTATTCTTGTTATTTCACAAGGTTTCGACAAAAAATTTAATTGAGTTGGTAGAAACGAAAATAAATATGTATTTCAGTAAAACAAATTGAATACTTACATGGCCTCCAAGTACATAATTCCTTGTCAGTTTTATAAGGGAAAAAATTGCATAATAAGAACGGGTAAGATGGTTACATCTTGATAATAGAAAAATATTTAATTACCTCATATTGCAGATTTTTTGCAGCAAGCATCTCAATAAAAAAAGTTGGATCAATTGTAAATATATCACTGATACAAAATGTATTACGTTGTCGGGAAACTAGGAGATTAACTCTTCAAGACAATGGGCGGTTTTCGATCAATGCCTTAACAAAGTTGGTGGAAAATAAGTATTTACGCAAGGATAGTACAAGTCAAGGACGATGTTGAACAAGAACTTACCAAAGAAAGTCAAGGACAATGGGCGGTTTTCGATCAAGTTTAACCGCGCGTTGGGCTGGATTAGACCGGGACCGAGCCTCATCAGGCTAAGCTTCTCAAACTAGGCTCAGACTGGGCCTAGGTCTTGGTTCTCTACCCACTTAGCTCGAAGTACGACAATTTCGTACGTTGATCAATTCTTGAGGCTCTCATTTTTGGATAAGTTAACAACACTAAATTGTTATTTTAATAGCACCAATGTTAATACTTTGAACTAACATGCTTTGCAACGTTAAGAATTAACCATACATTTAGCCATCTTCTTCTACGATCACGTTAATCATTTCAAGCTCTTGACTCCGAAACTAAAATTATTAGACTGTCGAGGGGATTTCCTAGGAACGTCCCGTTCTTGACAAGGTGGGCATTGACTTCAATCATATGGTCATTGTTGTAGAAATGATGAGAGGAGAAGGAAATTGTTCAATGGTTTTTTTAATATTATTCAAGGTTGCTCACCTCGTCCGTTGTTCATACTCTTTCATTGTTTAGAGATGAACGAGCGGTTCAGTGCCCGCAGCAAAAGGTTCTTTTCTGGGTATGACGTCTAGTTTTTGTATTTTTTTTGGCCTATAGAACTAATGTATTCAAACATTGCATCTATTCTGTTCATTTCTTTTGCAACAATATGACATGTAGTTGAATTTCTTTGTTTTGTAGATTGGTAACTCTAAGAATGAAGTTGGGACGTTTGGTTATATGTAAATTAAATACTTTAGATGGCATTCATTTGAAGTATCTTTGTGATTATTAAATTAGTCGAAGATGTTTCATTACCAATCAAACGCTATATCAAAACTAATAAATACTGACCAAAAAAAAGATAGCTAAAGGCCTAAAGCTAAGCTGGTGGTGTTCTGTAAAGTGAACCATGAGATTTCTTTTGGGCTCAAACTAATGCGAGAAAGTGACAGATACGATTAATAAGCAAAAGAAACCAATGATGAAACTGCAGGTCAATCTTCTTTAAGCCCTCTGTCGAGGTCACGGAATTGATTTGAGTGAGATAAAAAATTAGAATATTTTGTCTCTTGCTAATTTTTTTTCTTGTACTAGGTGCTTGCGTGTATTCTCTCTATTGTTAATGACATACTGTTAGTAAAGAAGGCCATCCTCCGTGAACTCCAAACGGTGCTAAAGGAGCTGATTTTAAATAAGGTAATTTTTTCACGCCTTGTAATAAAACTTCGTCTAGATAAATTTTTATGTTATATAGTTTATTCCTAAATTTAAATGAAGGTAATGTTACTAATTGTGAATTTTAATGTAATTTTAGAATGGAAGACGCCCTTTGTTGCAGCTTCTTCATACCAATTGCTCACGTTATCTTATCCAGATGTTTTGTCTTTGTTAGATTCATCTGTACCTCCTTTAGTAGCAACAATAGTTTTTTGTTAGACACCCTTTATTTTTGTAAAAGAACGTGTTGTGGCTTTTCAGAGTTTCATAACTCCTCTCTTGCATAAACTGAAGCTAACTCTTCAGATGCTGAAGGTGATGAGGACATGAATGATGCAAATGAAACTTTAAAATCAGCAGCGGGTGGGAAAAAAGATCTTGCATTAAGAAGAAGAGAGTTGTTGGTTGATAGTGGACTTGCTGAGGTACCGATTGTAAATTATGTGGTATTTTGGGGTTAAATATGCAGTTTTGTACGAGCTGCAACACTACTGCTTATTTAAGGATAAACAAACATTTAATTATTTGCCCATTCAATTAATATAATATGAGATGAGATATTGTCACTCCCATTTCTCAAAATGTCGTCTTTTTTACCAAACAACCCCTTAATTTGTCTCCATCAATAATAGCAGATGTCATCAAGATAAGGATGTTAGGGCTGTTGGGAATAATGTATTCCGTAGCCCAATATCTGATATCCAGAAACAACAGTACATGTCACGGTTGAAATACATCTAGGGTATTTAGACGAGAAAAAAAGAAAATTACAGAAACAATGGTAAAATTAATGTTTTTGGCAATTTCGGAATCAAGTTAGTAAAGTGATATTTTCTCTTTTTGTGCTACATGTTAAATTGTAATCACTAAGATTTTGGGGATTTCACTTTGTAAGAACTGGAAAATAGTATGACCAGATATGTTCATGGTGCCCATGTGATTTAACAATGTGGTAGTGTTTAGTAAAATGATATGAAGGGGAGCTTGTGGAATCATGATCTTGACCCCGAGGGATGAGGGCCTCGTAAAGACGCGAGGCGTGACCTCCACATTACGCAATAGACTAAGACGTAAGCTTAAGGTGTGACGTGAGATGACGCGTGTAGGTTTTTTTGAATTAAATTTCGATAAGAATTGAAAAAAAATCGATGCAAAATAGTTTTTTAACTTTATTCCTTACGTACGACACTTTTTGTAAGCCGGATATAAATTTATAAATATTTTCATATTTTGTGACACCATAAGTCGCGTCTTAGAAAACGTCATAATTCGCCATGCTTCTAAAGTGTGAGGCTTGACGATGCCACCGCGCCACGTCTCACGCTATTTATAACCTTCTCTCAAACTTCAAAAATGACTATCATTCAACCACTCAAATTATTTAAATATCTTTTTAGACTCGTTTCATAATTATTGTTAATGTTTTCTTTTCAAGTTGTCATAAATTAATTGCTTACTTTCAAATATGGTTAAGGAATTTAAATTAAGTTTACAATAGGGATGAGCACAGTATCAACTTAGTACCTAAGTTACATCCACTTAGTTTTTATTCACACCGGTAACGTGTACATATACCATTCGACCTTTTGACTATGTGTTTTGAGTTAGTAATAAACCCTTGGTAAAATTACTCAGAAAATTTTTATTTAAACTTAGGGGGTGTTTGGTTCGCTGTAATTCATTGTAATCTGATGTAATTCTATTCTGAATTACATCACAATCCTGTTTGGTTGGCAGGAAGGTTAGAATTGTAATTCAAATTACATTACGTAGCGTGTTTGCTTTGGAAAGAGAATTGAACTCTCCTAATTACATCCAATATTGTAATTCGGATTACATAGCAATATGGATGAATGTTTTAGTTACGTTGTAATTCACATTTAACAATTAAACAATCAGATTTATCTATTATTATTATTATTATTATTTTTATTATTATTATTACTATTATTATAACATCACTTTATTAGAATAATAAGATTACAACAAATTAGAGGGAAGCCGAAATACTATCTGGGCCCCCACTCCTTTGGCAATAGCAAAACTAATCCTATTAAAAATATGAATATCTGCACGTGCCCCGATGTCTTGAGCCATGGAGTCCTTTCGAATCCGCTTCAGCAATGAAACCGCGTTTGCCTCTAATTCCCCCAAAGAGGAAAAAGAAAAGGGGAGAAACCCATATTCAATAGCTGCACACTTAGCCGTGTACTTACCCCGTTTACGTTGTGCAGCATCGATCACCGCTCGACCAGGCATAAAGTCAGCCATCCCAGACTGTGTCAAAGGTGAGGATCCTGTCAAGTCCACACACACATCGAGCCCTACGTCCCACTAGTAAAGTAGCACATCTGCATGACGTAAGGCTTTGTCACAACCTCCACCAATATCAACTTCTTTCCCGGCCGAAATACCTGACCGTAAACATATATCTACCAAGGTATCGCGCACAACGTTATGCCGATGCTTGATACCAATAACACCATCACATGATACGTCATGGTCCCCATAAATATCCCTCGTAAAGACTTTGGAACAAGCTGAGCGTGGCTTTGAGACATAAAATAGGGGGACACCTAACCGATAGCATAACATACAACGATAAGTCTTACCGTTCATAGTCTGTCCCAATCCGAAAATCAAAACCAATCAAAGGTGTGATCCTCCATTTGAGATTGCCACAAAGAGATCGTGTGATCCTCCATTTATTATTATTATTATTTATTTGTAAATTTATTTATTATTGTTGTTGTTGTTATTATTATTTTTCTATAATTATTATTATTAAAGTTTTATCAAAAAAATTGAATTACATTACGTTGAGATTCAACCAAACACACTGATAACTTACATCAATTACAATTCCAACACATTATAATTCTAACACATTTTAACTATTTAAATTACAATTCATTTATATTATAATTCATTTGACACATTACAATTTCTTCTAAAACATACTGCGAACCAAACGCCCCCTTAAAGGCTTTAATTAAATGATTGTTTAAATTACCAAAGCCTTCTTGGCCTAGCGGTATGTAAGTGACCCATCAACCTAAATGTTGTGTATCATCTGGCCTTTGGCTTAGATGGTATCATTTCCTCTCCGCAAACGCTCAGTTGACTAGTCAAGAGGGTCTTTGAGAAAATAGCAGGGTTCGAACCCAACTATTGACATGTCACTGAGACAGGAGTACATCGCTTGGGGCTGGTCTTTGGGGAAGGGTCGGTCGACATCAAAGAAATGCATGGGATCAGGGTGTTCCCATCGATTTACACCTTTTGAGAACCTAAAGGTTGTGTGTTTAAGTTTCATTCGAAACATGTGAGATAGAAATTATGAGATATGTGGTGTAGGTTGTAAAAATTTGTCGTTGTAAAAAAAATTGTATGCTAGTATGGACTTTTAGAATTAAAGGGTTGCAAACAAAAAATTTAATAGTTAAGGACGAAAACATTGTCAAACAAAATGTATGGGTTAAATCAAACGATCAACTCAAAGTTAAAGGATTATTAAACCATTATTTACGTTTTAAATAAACCCTTCCCATGGGAACAAGTTCAAATCCGCGTCTTTTTTAAACCAGTCCTAAAAGATAGTACCAAACATATAACCGACGTACTCAACGCGACATATAGAAAAAGGAAAGTTTGAAAAAACCACAATATTGAATCGATCTTTAATAGTCTATAAATACCTTGTGACTATTAGAGGATATATGTTAGTGTTAGTTAAAGTAATTAATGTTAGTCAAAGTTGTTAGTCAAAGTTATTTATGTAATAGGCCCAAGCCCGGTTTGTGGGTTTAGGGTATTAGGGTTTCACTATTATAAATAGTGGTTGATAATAAAGTTATACCTAAGGGGTTTCATCATTCTACAGTGACGTCTCTTCATTCTTCTATCTCAAAAAAAACAATTTATCACTAATGGCGATCAAGAGGTTACATCATCAAGAAAACGATACTAACATCAACAAAAACAAAAAAATACGTCGTCATACCAAAACCAACCCAAAGATGGAGGACAGGCTTACGAGTTTGCCTGAATCACTACAACTTCGCATTCTGTCTACTCTCGACGCTAAATACGTCGTTCAAACATCTATTCTCTCGAAATCATGGTTCCCGTTGTGGAAGTCGGTCCCCATTCTTAGACTCAATTCCTATGATTTTGAAAACCGCTTTAGTAAATTTGATAAGTTTGTAGAGAAAGCACTTTCTTCGCAACGTGAAATGGACTTGGACACGTTAATATATAAACGTGATAAAGTGTCGCGTGCCATGATTCTAAAAAAAGTCATAGATTACGCGTTTTCTCACAATGTTAAGCATTTAGATTTTTGGGTTGACGGTGTTGAAGGCCGTGAATGGCCCATTGTGTTACATGGTTTCGTTGATTCCTTGATCAGTTTGAGACTACAAAGTGATGAGGATAATGTTCGTTGTTCGTGTTTAGGACCACTGTCAAGATCATTCACGAACCTGACTGATTTATATCTTAAGTTAGCGGTTATAACTGAACAAGATCTATTCTCGGGCTTCCCCAAGTTGAATAAGCTGACATTAGTCCGTTGTCAGCTTAACACAAATAGTAAAACCTTAAAAGTACACGCAAAACAACTTTCAGAATTAAGTATTCTCCCTTACGAAAAGGGTATTGATTGTATCGAGCTTATTACCCCAAAACTATAACTGTTTGAGTATCAAGGTTTTAGGTTCCCAAAGTTGAAAACATGTGATGTCTGCTCTCTACTACCTTTCTTTCTGTTCCTGTTTTTCATTTTATAATACTAAGCAACAAGTATAAGAACCTGCGCGTTGCAGCGGGGCAAATTTTTTTTCCCGAATATTTTTGTTTTGTTTTTTTGTGTTTTTTACTTAGTGTATGCCGGTTTTTCATCGCGGCGTTTGTTTTAAAATTATTAGGTAGCTTAGGGTGTTTTTTGAAGCTCTTTTTTCATTTTTTATAAAAGCGTACATATGTCAGGAACGTTGCAATATTGGGCTCGTTTTGTTCGCAATTCGGAAATCTTTACGCGGGTGGTTTTTAATAGGTAGATATGTGTTGTATATTTAATAAATAATTTTTATTACATAAAAAAATCGTAAATAGTTAAAAGTTGTGTGTGCGTTTCGTAAAAAAAATTGTTTATCGTCTTCTTAAATTCATATCTTTTTCGCTCTTTTTTCCTTTATGAATAACCGATTTGTGTAATCATAGCTTTAGATTTGTTATTTATCCATTGCTAATGGCCCCAAATGATTTGTTATTTTTTTAATGTAAATTGGTCAGGCCTTAGAGTCCAAATGGGAGCCCAATGTAACATGAATTTGGCCCAATCACTGTAGCTTAAAGCCTTAAATGAACAGTAAATAGCGTACGGATACGATGCCGTTTTACACTTATAGTGACTTGGGCTGGCAAATGTTTGCATATCGAGTACGTGTGAATATGTGACTTCTGATCTTGAACTTTTGGGCTTTTCTCATTTTATCCACTGTCGTTTTGACAGTGGGCCACAGTGTTACAGTAACGGGCTTCCATTTTGGGCTAGCCCGATTTTGGTTTTTTTTTTAAATTTGTATGCACAAAGTAGGAGGAAAAAAAATATTACAAAAGTTCTGATTTATTCAGATAAAAAAAATACCCGCGGAAACATCTTCGATACCTAATAACTTTAAAATAATCGATATGGTCACAAACGTACAACCCATTATATTAAAAAAAACCATATAGCAAAAAAAAACACCACTTTAAACATGAGGCCCAACACATAAGCATATAAAAAAAATTATTACTAATATACATATTTGTCGACAAACTAGCCTAAAATTAAAATCAGGCCCAAAGTAAAAAAAAAACTAGTCCAAAATTAGCCTGAAATCTGGCCCAAAGTAAAAAAAAAACAAAACGGTCCCTCAACTTTTAACTATTTACGATTTTCTTACACAAAAAATCCCGTAAAAAATTAACAAAAAAACACATCAAGTTTTTATTGTTCACAAATTTTTTACATTCATCGGCCAAAAAAAAAGATATCGAATCGTCCCCAAAAAAAGAAAATATTCGGGAAAAAATTAACCCGTCCCAACGCAAAAAAAAAATTCCCGAATCGTACAAAAAGAGGAAATATCCGGGAAAATATTAGCAAAAAAAACCCAAAAATAGCCTAAAATCTGGCCCAAAGTAAAAAAATATACAAAACGGACCCTCACCTTTTAACTATTTACGATTTTCTTACGCAAAAATTCCCGTAAAAAAATTTACAAAACCGTCCCAAAAAAAGAAAATATTCGGGAAAAAATTAGCCCGTCCCAACGAAATTATTTTTTCCCCGAATCATACAAAAAAATAAAATATTAAAAATTAGCCCCGCCATAACGTATCGCCCAAAAAAAAACCCCGAAACGTAAAAAAAAAATTATTCGGGAAAAAATTAGCCCCGCCGCAACGCGCGAGTTCTTTTGCTTGTTTAAGACATTTGTCTTAAATTCCTAACTGCACCAGTTTTTTATATTAAATGAAGCTTCCCATATCAAAACGAAACTAATTTCCTACTACATTTTTGTTTCATAGTTTCCTCATACCCACACAAATTATCTAAGGAAAAGTGAATACGGGGTTGTCATAAGGTTACATGCAAAAGCTTCATAAATTTTGTCATTTTAACAAGAAAAAAGCGATATCTAACTCATTTGTATCATGTCCTTCACAATATTAGTGTTTTCTTATTATTGCATCACAACATCATATCACTAAAGTTTGCTTCATTTTGATGCATGTTTTTTCTAAATCATATTGTTGGGTGTTTCAATTAAGTAACAAATTAGTTCTAGATTCGACAATGATTTGATTTAATTCACCATTAAAAAGCATTTCACTACCAATATATTAGTTCCACTACTCAAATTTTGAAAAAATAATAATCAAAATGACGTATATTTGTGATTGGAATGGTTTTGCATGTAAGCCTAAATGCATAACGACCCCATATTCATTTTGTGTATAAATACTAGTTTTCCTTATCTCCTTGGTACTTTTACACCCGACCTAAATTTACAATTTGCATTGCCTGATACATTTGAGTCATTTGAGACATTTGATGAATGAGGATGTTTTTTTCTTAATCCAGTGGATGGTTTCTTGATTTATTTAGCAGGTGATTTACATATTTGAGATGCTAAAATTTGGTTTATTCGTCGTTTAATTATTGAAAAATAAGTGTGTGGATAAACTATATCGAAACGTATAGCAATGGTTGCGCTTATGATAGCATACTAGTTGGTCAATTTAGCGGCAATAAAAATATCTTGAATTGAATAAATCCGGTTTGTATATGGCGATTGAATGCAATTGTATCATTGAGTTGCAGTTGTTTACATATGGAAGACCACTTAAGTATTCAGTTTTTTATTTATTTATTTAATCTGTCGATTTATTAAAATTAATTTAACAACCATCAAAATACGTGTTTACTTTCATTCATACAATAAAGTGATAAACCCACCCTTAACATACTTAAAGAATAAAAATTAAAAATTACAATTACAAGTTTATCTTTTGTTTACGTACGTCTTTATTTCATCAAAATTAAATCATAAAGGAATGAGTGGCATTTTACATTCAAAGTCATATTGATATTGTTTTGACGCGGTTAAGATTAGCTTTATTCTTGTTATTTCACAAGGTTTCGACAAAAAATTTAATTGAGTTGGTAGAAACGAAAATAAATATGTATTTCAGTAAAACAAATTGAATACTTACATGGCCTCCAAGTACATAATTCCTTGTCAGTTTTATAAGGGAAAAAATTGCATAATAAGAACGGGTAAGATGGTTACATCTTGATAATAGAAAAATATTTAATTACCTCATATTGCAGATTTTTTGCAGCAAGCATCTCAATAAAAAAAGTTGGATCAATTGTAAATATATCACTGATACAAAATGTATTACGTTGTCGGGAAACTAGGAGATTAACTCTTCAAGACAATGGGCGGTTTTCGATCAATGCCTTAACAAAGTTGGTGGAAAATAAGTATTTACGCAAGGATAGTACAAGTCAAGGACGATGTTGAACAAGAACTTACCAAAGAAAGTCAAGGACAATGGGCGGTTTTCGATCAAGTTTAACCGCGCGTTGGGCTGGATTAGACCGGGACCGAGCCTCATCAGGCTAAGCTTCTCAAACTAGGCTCAGACTGGGCCTAGGTCTTGGTTCTCTACCCACTTAGCTCGAAGTACGACAATTTCGTACGTTGATCAATTCTTGAGGCTCTCATTTTTGGATAAGTTAACAACACTAAATTGTTATTTTAATAGCACCAATGTTAATACTTTGAACTAACATGCTTTGCAACGTTAAGAATTAACCATACATTTAGCCATCTTCTTCTACGATCACGTTAATCATTTCAAGCTCTTGACTCCGAAACTAAAATTATTAGACTGTCGAGGGGATTTCCTAGGAACGTCCCGTTCTTGACAAGGTGGGCATTGACTTCAATCATATGGTCATTGTTGTAGAAATGATGAGAGGAGAAGGAAATTGTTCAATGGTTTTTTTAATATTATTCAAGGTTGCTCACCTCGTCCGTTGTTCATACTCTTTCATTGTTTAGAGATGAACGAGCGGTTCAGTGCCCGCAGCAAAAGGTTCTTTTCTGGGTATGACGTCTAGTTTTTGTATTTTTTTTGGCCTATAGAACTAATGTATTCAAACATTGCATCTATTCTGTTCATTTCTTTTGCAACAATATGACATGTAGTTGAATTTCTTTGTTTTGTAGATTGGTAACTCTAAGAATGAAGTTGGGACGTTTGGTTATATGTAAATTAAATACTTTAGATGGCATTCATTTGAAGTATCTTTGTGATTATTAAATTAGTCGAAGATGTTTCATTACCAATCAAACGCTATATCAAAACTAATAAATACTGACCAAAAAAAAGATAGCTAAAGGCCTAAAGCTAAGCCGGTGGTGTTCTGTAAAGTGAACCATGAGATTTCTTTTGGGCTCAAACTAATGCGAGAAAGTGACAGATACGATTAATAAGCAAAAGAAACCAATGATGAAACTGCAGGTCAATCTTCTTTAAGCCCTTTGTCGAGGTCACGGAATTGATTTGAGTGAGATAAAAAATTAGAATATTTTGTCTCTTGCTAATTTTTTTTCTTGTACTAGGTGCTTGCGTGTATTCTCTCTATTGTTAATGACATACTGTTAGTAAAGAAGGCCATCCTCCGTGAACTCCAAACGGTGCTAAAGGAGCTGATTTTAAATAAGGTAATTTTTTCACGCCTTGTAATAAAACTTCGTCTAGATAAATTTTTATCTAAATTTAAATGAAGGTAATGTTACTAATTGTGAATTTTAATGTAATTTTAGAATGGAAGACGCCCTTTGTTGCAACTTTCATACAATTTGCTCACGTTATCATTATCAGATGTTTTGTCTTTGTTGATATCATCTTTACCTCCTTTAGTAGCAAACAATAGGTTTTTGTTAGAACCTTTATTTTTGTAATGAAACGTGTTGTGGTCTTTTCAGAGTTTCATAGCTCTCTCTTGAATAATCTGAGCTAACTCTGCAGATGTGAGGTGATGAGGAATGAATGATGGCCAAATGAAACTTTAAAATCAGCAGCGGGTGGGAAAAAAGATCTTGCATTAAGAAGAAGAGAGTTGTTGGTTGATAGTGGACTTGCTGAGGTACCGATTGTAAATTATGTGGTATTTTGGGGTTAAATATGCAGTTTTGTACGAGCTGCAACACTACTGCTTATTTAAGGATAAACAAACATTTAATTATTTGCCCATTCAATTAATTTAATATGAGCTGAGATATTGTCATCCCATTATTTCTCAAAATGTGTCTTTTTACCAAACAAACCCCTTATTTGTCTCCATCAATATAGCAGTGTCTCTAAGGGTGAGATGTTAGGGCTGTGGGGTGAATAATGTATTCCGTAGCCCAATATCTGATATCCAGAAACAACAGTACATGTCACGGTTGAAATACATCTAGGGTATTTAGACGAGAAAAAAAGAAAATTACAGAAACAATGGTAAAATTAATGTTTTTGGCAATTTCGGAATCAAGTTAGTAAAGTGATATTTTCTCTTTTTGTGCTACATGTTAAATTGTAATCACTAAGATTTTGGGGATTTCACTTTGTAAGAACTGGAAAATAGTATGACCAGATATGTTCATGGTGCCCATGTGATTTAACAATGTGGTAGTGTTTAGTAAAATGATATGAAGGGGAGCTTGTGGAATCATGATCTTGACCCCGAGGGATGAGGGCCTCGTAAAGACGCGAGGCGTGACCTCCACATTACGCAATAGACTAAGACGTAAGCTTAAGGTGTGACGTGAGATGACGCGTGTAGGTTTTTTTGAATTAAATTTCGATAAGAATTGAAAAAAAATCGATGCAAAATAGTTTTTTAACTTTATTCCTTACGTACGACACTTTTTGTAAGCCGGATATAAATTTATAAATATTTTCATATTTTGTGACACCATAAGTCGCGTCTTAGAAAACGTCATAATTCGCATGCTTCTAAGTGTGAGCTTGACGATGCACCGTGCCAGTCTCCACGCTATTTTATTAAATTCTCTCTAACTTCAAAAATGACTATCTTCAACCACTACTAAAATTATTTAAATATCTTTTTAGACTCGTTTCATAATTATTGTTAATGTTTTCTTTTCAAGTTGTCATAAATTAATTGCTTACTTTCAAATATGGTTAAGGAATTTAAATTAAGTTTACAATAGGGATGAGCACAGTATCAACTTAGTATGAACTTGTACTGAATTGGTGGTATCCCGTATTTTTCACGTGCATTGGGAGAGGTGCATGGTACTGGTACCGTACACGAACGGGATTTCAGGTATCAAAACCAGAAACGGTAGTTGGTACCATGAAATAGTTACCTATCCTAGTAATCACCGTTTTTGGTTAGATCAACACAAAAATTATAGATTTCATGCTAGAGTCGAGTGATTTCGACCGAAGGTTTATTATTCATAACCCGGATCCGATTTCATCAATATTCAACATTAAGGTTTCTTAAAAACGTGTCATTCCTGTACATTAAATTCAATATATGCGAATTAGATACAAAAATAAAACTAATATCATGATGTAAACTATGTATAGTGATATATTGTGAACTAGATATATAAATAATATTCATTATATATTAATAATATACTCGTATGTGATTAACAACTGAGTCGACTAAGCTAATATAGTATATTATACGTGGCGAATTCGAGTATTAAACTATAATCTATTGATGCAATTATATACAGATTTATTAGATAAAAAAGTTAATAAACTAGACAATCATTGCAAATTACGGGTGGCATAGTAAGGGCGTCTTATTGCATATTATAAAAAGAAAACTTTATTTTCTTTAATGATGATAATCGGATTATTTAAAGATAGTTACGTATAAATTGTATCGATAGTGATTAATAATAAGTTTCGGTTTATTTTTTTAGATTTGTGAGGAGCAAAGCTATGGTTGTTACACGTAGGGTATTTTTAATCAGTTTGGTTTTTTTCCTTATGACTGCTCAACTTTCATGTATTTTCTGTTTTTATCCCATTTTGGTTCCGAATTATGTGGTATCCGATTTTTTTGCTCATTCATGTACGTTCCCGTATAGTATACCGGGAGTCGGTCAGTCGCGGATTGGGTTGATTCAATGTTCCTAATTTACAATTATTACCATCCATGATGTTATTATTATAACTTTAAAAAGTGTATTAAATTAATTGATCGTAAAATTGTCATTATGCAACTAAGAAATTGCTTTCTGATCCAAAACAGACGTTCTCATATACAATCACTGGTATAAGATAGGGATTAAGCCGTAAAATATCAACGAACTTTTTCAAATTTATCGGTTTGGTACGTGTACTCTTCAAAAGCTGTACAATAGCAACGAACTTTCAATAAGTGTACCGATATGCACATTTTGATGACGTGTCTTACATGAAAGGCTAACACGTGGCACCATGTATAATGTGACACGTCATCAAAATGTGCATATCGGTACACTTATTGAAAGTTCGTTGCTATTGTACAGCTTTTAGAGAGTACACGTACCAAATCGATAAATTTAAAAAAGTTCGTTGCTATTTTACGGTTTGAACCCTTTTATTAAAAGGCTAATAATTATGGGACGGATGAAGTATCACATATTGAAACGCAAAAACTTTAAGTATATGGGAACTTATTTGATATAAATTTATATAAAAAATACATTTAACAAATTTTAGCTAAGCTCATAAATTACTATAACTATCTTGTTAACTTTTTACCACTTATCTGTTTTATAATTTTTTATCTTTAAATTTATTTTACCTTTTGATTTAACTTTAAACTTTTTACTTTTTTAATTAAACTCGCAAGTCCAGTAAACGTTTGATTAAAATACTTATGTAATTTGGTGAACGTTTTTATCTTTTACTTAAAACGACCTATTATTATTTGGCTAATTTCGATCAAGGTTCCCCACGGTTCGGGTACATTTATATGGTGAAAATTAATGACAACGTGTCACGAGGCAGGTATCATGTTTACCAACTTGAACCCGACCTAAAGACGTCGGTACTCGATCGTAAATAACGGATAAAGCAGATCGGTTCGATAAAATAGGGTACCCGCCCCGTACAGACGTTTATTTGCTTTTCTCGCTACGTGAATGACACTCCTCACGAAACCATTTTTTTCATCACTTTTTTTGTTATTATGATTTCTTTGTTCAGATTAAGCGGATCAACTCTTCGATTTTTTAATGCCTAAGTTACATCCACTTAGTTTTTATTCACACCGGTAACGTGTACATATACCATTCGACCTTTTGACTATGTGTTTTGAGTTAGTAATAAACCCTTGGTAAAATTACTCAGAAAATTTTTATTTAAACTTAGGGGGTGTTTGGTTCGCTGTAATTCATTGTAATCTGATGTAATTCTATTCTGAATTACATCACAATCCTGTTTGGTTGGCAGGAAGGTTAGAATTGTAATTCAAATTACATTACGTAGCGTGTTTGCTTTGGAAAGAGAATTGAACTCTCCTAATTACATCCAATATTGTAATTCGGATTACATAGCAATATGGATGAATGTTTTAGTTACGTTGTAATTCACATTTAACAATTAAACAATCAGATTTATCTATTATTATTATTATTATTATTTTTATTATTATTATTACTATTATTATAACATCACTTTATTAGAATAATAAGATTACAACAAATTAGAGGGAAGCCGAAATACTATCTGGGCCCCCACTCCTTTGGCAATAGCAAAACTAATCCTATTAAAAATATGAATATCTGCACGTGCCCCGATGTCTTGAGCCATGGAGTCCTTTCGAATCCGCTTCAGCAATGAAACCGCGTTTGCCTCTAATTCCCCCAAAGAGGAAAAAGAAAAGGGGAGAAACCCATATTCAATAGCTGCACACTTAGCCGTGTACTTACCCCGTTTACGTTGTGCAGCATCGATCACCGCTCGACCAGGCATAAAGTCAGCCATCCCAGACTGTGTCAAAGGTGAGGATCCTGTCAAGTCCACACACACATCGAGCCCTACGTCCCACTAGTAAAGTAGCACATCTGCATGACGTAAGGCTTTGTCACAACCTCCACCAATATCAACTTCTTTCCCGGCCGAAATACCTGACCGTAAACATATATCTACCAAGGTATCGCGCACAACGTTATGCCGATGCTTGATACCAATAACACCATCACATGATACGTCATGGTCCCCATAAATATCCCTCGTAAAGACTTTGGAACAAGCTGAGCGTGGCTTTGAGACATAAAATAGGGGGACACCTAACCGATAGCATAACATACAACGATAAGTCTTACCGTTCATAGTCTGTCCCAATCCGAAAATCAAAACCAATCAAAGGTGTGATCCTCCATTTGAGATTGCCACAAAGAGATCGTGTGATCCTCCATTTATTATTATTATTATTTATTTGTAAATTTATTTATTATTGTTGTTGTTGTTATTATTATTTTTCTATAATTATTATTATTAAAGTTTTATCAAAAAAATTGAATTACATTACGTTGAGATTCAACCAAACACACTGATAACTTACATCAATTACAATTCCAACACATTATAATTCTAACACATTTTAACTATTTAAATTACAATTCATTTATATTATAATTCATTTGACACATTACAATTTCTTCTAAAACATACTGCGAACCAAACGCCCCCTTAAAGGCTTTAATTAAATGATTGTTTAAATTACCAAAGCCTTCTTGGCCTAGCGGTATGTAAGTGACCCATCAACCTAAATGTTGTGTATCATCTGGCCTTTGGCTTAGATGGTATCATTTCCTCTCCGCAAACGCTCAGTTGACTAGTCAAGAGGGTCTTTGAGAAAATAGCAGGGTTCGAACCCAACTATTGACATGTCACTGAGACAGGAGTACATCGCTTGGGGCTGGTCTTTGGGGAAGGGTCGGTCGACATCAAAGAAATGCATGGGATCAGGGTGTTCCCATCGATTTACACCTTTTGAGAACCTAAAGGTTGTGTGTTTAAGTTTCATTCGAAACATGTGAGATAGAAATTATGAGATATGTGGTGTAGGTTGTAAAAATTTGTCGTTGTAAAAAAAATTGTATGCTAGTATGGACTTTTAGAATTAAAGGGTTGCAAACAAAAAATTTAATAGTTAAGGACGAAAACATTGTCAAACAAAATGTATGGGTTAAATCAAACGATCAACTCAAAGTTAAAGGATTATTAAACCATTATTTACGTTTTAAATAAACCCTTCCCACGGGAACAAGTTCAAATTCGAGTCTTTTTTAAACCAGTCCTAGAAGATACCAAACATATAACCGACGTACTCAACGCAACATATAGAAAAAGAAAAGTATGAAAAAACCACAATATTCTATCGATCTTAATAGTCTATAAATACCTAGTGACGTCTGTTCATTCTTCTATCCAAAACAAACAATTTATCACTAATGGCGATCAAGAGGTTACATCATCAAGAAAATGATACTAACATCAACAAAAACAAAAAATTACGTCGTCATACCAAAACCAACCCAAAGATGGAGGACAGGCTTACGAACTTGCTTGAATCACTACAACTTCGCATTATGTCTACCCTCGACGCTCAATGCGTCGTTCAAACATCTGTTCTCTCAAAATCATGGCACCCGTTGTGGAAGTCGGTCCCCATTCTTAGACTCAATTCCTATGATTTTGAAAACCAATTTTGTAAATTTGATAAGTTTGTAGAAAAGGTACTTTCTCCGCAACGTGATATGGACTTGGACACGTTAATATATAAACGTGATAAAGTGTCGCGTGCCATGATCATAAAAAAGTCATAGATTATGCGTTTTCTCACAATGTTAAGCATTTAGATTTATGGGTTGACGGTGTTGAAGGCCGTGAATGGCCCGTTGTGTTACATGGTTTCGTTGATTCCTTGATAAGTTTGAGACTACAAAGTGACGAGGATAATGTTCGTTGCGCGTGTTTAGGACCAGTGTCATGATCATTCAGGAACCTGGCTGATTTATATCTTAAGTTAGCGGTTATAACTGATCAAGATCCATTCTCGGGCTTCCCCATGTTGAATAAGCTGACATTAGTCCGTTGTGAGCTTAACATAAATGGTAAAACCTTAAGAGTACACGCACAACAACTTTCGGAATTAAGTATTGCCCCTTATGAAAAGTGTATTGATTGTATTGAGCTTATGACACCGAAACTAAAATTGTTTAAGTATGAAGGTTTTAGGTTCCCAGTGTTGAAAACATGTGATGGTCTGCCTAATCTTGACTCGGTGGTAGTTGCTTTTGCAGGTAAAAGTAAAAATTTTGATGATGAAAAGAGAATGTTTGATGATCTTATGATGTTTTTTAATAAAGTCTATAGTGTAAAGTCGCTCAAGGCTTGCAAGGGTATTATTCGTATTCTATCGTTGTTTTAGGAGGAACTGGTGAGTCGATGTCCACCCTTTCGGGATTTCAAGTTTGATGTTGGAGATTTTGACAGACGGCCGAGTGAGAGTATTATGCGGACAACTGAATACTTGGAGTTTATCTCGGATATGAAAGGTTACTTGCTCCGAGTCACCCATTGCGAAAGATAGGATTTTATATCCGATCCTAAGTGCTTAAAACATAAAATTATTACATGTTAATGTAGTCGAATGTTTATTTAGTTTGATCTGTTCTTAAGTTGTAACCCAGGTCTTCGGGTTTTTCATAACATTAGATTAGTTAGAAGAGTTTATGTTAGGTTGTGACATGATCTAGTTAAGAGAAAGTTGTTTACATTAATCTTTTGACTTATTTTATTTTGTTCTTGATTGTTTGGTCACCTGTGCTCATTTATTTGATCAGACATTTTTGCTGTTGTTTAGTTTCGGTGTCAAAAGCTTCAATACAATCAATACACTTAATCATAAGGTGGCAAATAATACATAATTCCGAAAGTTGTTGTGCTGTTGTACATCTTAGGTTTTTACCTTTATTGTTAAGGCTCACAAAGGATAATGTTCAGCTTATTCAACATGGGGAGCCGATAATGGATCTTGATCAGTTATAACAGCTAACTTAAGATATAAATCAGTCAGTTTCCTGAATGATCGTGACACTGGTCCTAAACACGCGCAACGAACATTATCCTCATCACTTTGTAGTCTCAAACTTATCAAGGAATCAACGAAACCATGTAACACAACGGGCCATTCATGGCCTTCAACACCGTCAACCCATAAATCTAAATGCTTAACATTGTGAGAAAACGCATAATCTATGACCTTTTTTATGATCATGGTACGCGACACTTTATCACGTTTATATATTAACGTGTCCAAGTCCATATCACGTTGCGGAGAAAGTACCTTTTCCACAAACTTATCTAATTTACAAAATTGGTTTTCAAAATCATAGGAATTGAGTCTAAGAATGGGGACCGACTTCCACAACGGGTGCCATGATTTTGAGAGAACAGATGTTTGAATGACGCATTGAGCATCGAGGGTAGACATAATGCGAAGTTGTAGTGATTTAGGCAAGTTCGTAAGCCTGTCCTCCATCTTTGGGTTGGTTTTGGTATGACGACGTAATTTTTTGTTTTTGTTGATGTTAGTATCGTTTTCTTGATGATGTAACCTCTTGATCGCCATTAGTGATAAATTGTTTGTTTTGGATAGAAGAATGAACAGACATCACTAGGTATTTATAGACTATTAAGATCGATAGAACACTACAAAATAAATGTTGATTATACACGCTTATAACTCCACGCTTTAGTAAGCGTGTAAATTTATTTTGAGTTTATCCACGGGTATCTGCGTTTAGACAATTAGTTACTTTTTTAGTGTTGAAACTCAAGAAATTCACGCATAAAAGCGTGTACAAGAAAGTTGACGAACAAAAGTGTGGACTTTTTTTGCAAGTTACGTTCTTTACTCCCAACTTTGTTAGTGTTACATAACTGGTCCTTTATAAAATAAAAATGGATTCAAACTCCATCTTTAGATCTTTCAATTCTAAAATTTGCATCACACTATCTTTAAATAAATATTGTTCATAATCATCAACCAAAATAAACTTACCAAACAGGCCCTTTGTCTTTTGATTACAGCTTTAATATGCCAAATGTTATTTATACTTTAAGCGAAAAGTATATAAATGATCATTATGTATGAGAATGCATATTTATTACTATTGTATTTTTTAACTGCTTAGTTTTATTGGTTTCTCATATTATGTTTTTTAAAGTGAGTTCTAATGAATGTATTTTGCATGTTTCATACAGTTTCTACTATGAAGGCGCTGCTTGATCATATTGTACTATATACTAATCCTCGTGAAACAGTAGCACTGCTACAGTTCTACTGTAGCGCTACAGTAACGGGCCAAAATTTGGCCCAAAAGTAGCCCGAAATCTGGCCCAAACTCTAGCCCAAATCTGACCCAAAATAAAAAAAAGAAATTTTCAAAACGGACCCTCAGCTTTTAAATATTTACGACTAAGTAAAAAAAATCTAAAATGAAAAAATTGTAAAAAAAAACCGTTTTACCAACACGTTGCATAAACAACGCAGCCCTCGCCGCAACGCGCGGGGTAAATTCCACCTCGTTTTTACTAAAGGTCATGTTGTCTTTATACAAAATTAAATGAATTAACGAACCCATGAAACTATTGTATCATAAAAATATGAATGATGTACAAATTAACATTTGTACCATGAAATAAATAGTTAAAAGTAACAAAAAGAGAACACAAGGTTTCATGCAGACATGTGGTGTTGTTGAACATGTATATGTTGCTTGTGGTTTTCGATGGCCTTGTGCCATATTAAAAAGTAAGCCCCTTTAAACAATTTTTTTTACATTTATGCGCAACTCTATTAAAGAGAAATCACAAAGAGCTTAAATAGAATTTAATAGCGCGATTGTAATGAGCAAATTATCAAAAATAGAGTTGCCGTTATATGTCGTAATTGATAAAACAATTAATAACAAAAGTATTGATTTATTTAGTAATTAAAACCAGGAATAAAGAACATGCATTTTGGGCCTTGTATGTTTAACGAGAAACAGTACATCTACACAAAGTTCACAAAATAATCTTTAACAAAATGACTTGTTAAGGAAATAATTTTGGGCCTTGTATGTTTAAATCGAGTCGATTTCGAGTAGTTTACGAGTCGATCTCGAGTAACTCGCGAGTTGTCTCGTCTCGTTTACACCCCTTGATGGAACTAATTCACCGAGTCCGAATGTAGGGAGGGCAAGAAAAACACCCGTGTGGATGAAGGATTATGTGACAGGTGATGCTTCAACAGACGACAAAGTTTTAAATGTCATGATGATGCTCACTGAAGATGACCCTCTTACATTCGAAGAAGCTGTTAAGAAAAGGCAATGGAGGGATGCAATGAAGGCGGCCTATACCCCTCAGCAAAATGGGGTAGCCGAGAGGAAGAATAGAACAATAATGAATATGGTACGTTCAATGTTAACTGAGAAACAGGTTCCGAAAATGTTTTTACCCGAAGCTGTGAGATGGAGTGTGCATATCCTCAATAGATGTCCTACTGTTGCGGTGCAAAATCAAACTCCAGAAGAGGCATGGAGTGGCGTGAAACCCGCAATTGATTACTTTCGTGTTTTTGGGTGTGCGGCTCATGCACATGTTCCAGATCAGAAGCGAAGTAAGCTTGATGACAAGAGCAGTTTTGCACAGGTGTTGCGGGGTTTCCACAGGATCGAATTGACAAGATATACAAGAATCTGATTCTATATTAACTACAACATAAAAGTGTTTACATTGTATTATTGGACACATTAAAAACATTACATGTACATCGTATATATAGCCACCGAACCATCGTGACTTTTCATTAACAGGTGTAACCACCATAACTAACTTTATAACTACTTCTAACCAAATAACTAACTTCTGTAACCGCCAATAACTACCTTTCGGTTACTAACTATCTATCTAACGAGTTCAGCCCTTAAGCTTTGCGTTTTTTACTTTGTCCAACAAGACTTATGCAATTAACGTCCAACAATTCCCCCCTAATTGTTTAAGTCTTGTTCTTCGAGTTCTCCTCTTGTTCTTCTCGGTTGTCTCTTCCATGTTGCCTTCCAAACTAACACCAAATCACTTGCAGTCCTGCTTTTCTTCCTTGGAGTTCCATCTAGTGCATCCCCTACTTCAACACTTATCTTTGCAAAAGCCTGTGGTTCCTTTATCCAAGCAGTCCCTCTGCTATTCCCGACCACATCTTCTCCTGGCCTTTCCTGCTTCGATCTCTGTGCTCCCTCGTAGCATATCTTCACCATCCCTATGTACCCCTTTTCGCTTTCCTTGACCGCTTCTTCATCCGTTTGTGTTAGCCTAAGTAACAACCCACAGAAGTCTTTTCTCGCTAGCCTCTTCTTTCCGGTACCACGCTATCCTTTCAAGCATCAAGAGTTTTCCTTCATCCTTTGTGTCGCGTTCCAGCAGTCACCAACAAAGTCCCTTCACAATATTGTTTTTCCTTCTTGTTTTGTTGTCGCGTTCCAAAGATCACAACAAAACGTCCACCAATTTCGTTTGATGCTTACGTTTGTTCCTTCAATCTCTTCTCCTTCAAGAGTGGTTTGAAGTTGTTGCTATCTGCAACTTCTGTTGGTTCTGATCGTGCACTATCATCGCCAACAATCCTTGGTGTCTTTTGATCTTTCTGATCAAAGTTGAATCAACTTCTTGTAATCTTGCAAACCTTCGCTCTTGATTGGTTTTTCCCAGGTTTTGAACCTTTGGCTCTGATACCAATGTTCACAGGTCTGATGTATGGTTTCCAGGATCGATATATTAACAAGATTGACAGGAATTGATTCTAATATTATCAACATAATAACGGTACATTGTTAACATGAGACACACTAAAAACATTACATGTACATCGTATATATAGCCACCGAACCATCGTGACTTTTCATGAACAGGTGTAACCACCATAACTAACTTTATAACTACTTCTAACCAAATAACTAACTTCTGTAACCGCCAATAACTACCTTTCGGTTACTAACTATCTATCTAACGAGTTCAGCCCTTAAGCTTTGCGTTTATTACTTTGTCCAACAAGACTTATGCAATTAACGTCAAACAAGCAGGAAGTGTGTACTATTAGGTGTAAGTGATGAATCAAAGGCTTATAGATTATATGATCCAGTTTCTAAGAAAATTATCGTGAGCAGAGATGTGATATTTGAAGAAGATGAAAGCTGGAATTGGGGTAATGACAAAGAAGAGAACATGTCTAGTGATCTAGAATGGGGTGATGACCACAATAACAACGAAGATTAAAGATACAATGATGCTCCAGCAAACTCAAGCGAACCCGATTCATCATCGAATGCTTCACCAACACCGAACCAAGAATCAAGTGAAATTGGTTCACCTTTTAATGATGGGTCAAATGGAACTAATTCACCGAGTCCGAATGTAGGGAGGGCAAGAAAACCACCCGTGTGGATGAAGGATTATGTGACAGGTGATGCTTCAACAGACGACGAAGGTTTAAATGTCATGATGATGCTCACTGAAGATGACCCTCTTACATTCGAAGAAGCTGTTAAGAAAAGGCAATGGAGGGATGCAATGAAGGCGGAAATTGATTCAATTGAAAAAATTAATACATGGGAGCTGACTGAACTAAGCCGATTGGAGTTAAGTGGGTTTTCAAAACAAAGCTTAATGAGAAAGGAGAGATAGAAAAGCACAAAGCAAGGCTAGTGGCGAAGGGGTATGCTCAACAATATGGAGTCGATTATACTGAAGTATTTGCTCCAGTTGCTATGTAGGCTTGCGGGATTTGCAGATAAGCGTTAAAAGTACCTCGATCTATGTAGGCTTGCGGGATTTGCAGATAAGCTTTAAAGCATGTGAAAGCGCCCATTCCGCATCTATGTAGGCTTTCTGTGCGATAGTTTCCATTTTTGCAATTGAAAGGAATTTGTAAACAGGATCATATCTATAAGTAAAAAGTTCATACTTCATATCGCAAAGTACAATTACTTTATAGCATGATTTTGTATCGATTATAACATGTAGTCTTAGGCTGGGCGTATTGGTTCACGAAATGACCAGTAACACCCTCTTTCACGAGTGAGCCTGTGACGCGTGACTATGGCCAAAAGGAGCTCATAATGGTGAGCTGCTTGCTTTTCGGTTTTAGTGTCAAGTTAATATTATTTATTTGCTTTGTTTTTTTTTTTTTGGAACGGCAATTGTGGCTACATGGCCCTTAGCCCAGAAGGCGTAGCGAGCCCACACAACCAGGTTGGGTCCAGCCCAGAAGGCAATGGCACCCTTCCCTTTACACACGCGAGAGGAAACCCCTATCGCCCTAGACCAGACTCGAACTTGAGACCTTGCCTAGGAGGGTAAAACCTCCCCCAAAAGCTTCTTAGGAGACCTCAGGTGGCCAACTGAGCTAAGCTGGGTGTGTGTGGGGTATTTTATGAGGTATATTTGTATAAAATGAGTATTTAATTGAACGGTGAGGGTGATATGACTGATTAGGGTGAATTGTGAGAGGGGTTAAGGGTAAAAAAGTGGAGAGAAAAAGCCGATGTGACGTTGATGTGGAGAAAAGATTTTTTCCGATTATATTAGCCTTAAAGTGTGCGTGTCAATTCATCTTATAACTTCACTTATAATACAATGAGTAAGTAAATGACTTGATATGTAAAAGAAGATAAGTTGAACGTACAGCTCCAAACTATACGTTATTAGCGACCTAAACATATACGATAAATCAAGCCAGATTACAACCATGCCGAAATATGAGCTAAAATGTGACCACAAGTACATATACACAAGTCGAAATGTTCAAAGAGGCCAAGCCAAGTTATTACAAACTCAAACTAGACGCACAATATATTATTGGAAGTTATATTTGTCATAAAACTCAATAAACTTTGTCTCGCTTGAATGTGACTAACTAGGCTAACAAGTTACAAGATAAGAATTGTAAAAGAACTAAATTGTACGGTTTAATGATTTGGGGTTGAAAATAAAGATTTTTTATGGAAAGAAATAAAGTGATTTTTTAAGGAAGATTTTTTTTTTTTTTTAGTTAATATTCTCTGGTTACATCTATTTTCTTACATTATATATTCTCTGGCTAACAAATAATTACCGTGGTCTCTTTCTGCCTTTCCACTACATGGCTAAAAACTTTCCATGTGTGTCCAGTGTTGACAAATTCTTAGCGAACTAAACCGAAATTAACCCGAACTGAGAAGCCGAGCCGAACGACCTACTTTGGTTCGATTTTCGGTTTTGTATTATTATGGTTTTCGGTTTTTCTCGGTTCGGTTCGGGTCAAAACAAGGCAAATACACATAAACTGTTTAAATCGGTTTCGGTTTCATAACTTCGGTTTGGTTTCGGTTTTGCTCTGTTAACTTTGGTTCGATAGTTTGTTCTCGTTTTCAACTAGTATGCTTTTCGATTCGGTCAGAGGTTTAACTCGTTGCTCATCGTTATTTAAATAATAATGTTACGTAGTGTCTTTAATAAGTGAATGAATACTTTAGTATGTTTAAACCGTTTGTTTTATTTTCGAAACCCAATTAAACCCGTCGGGTTTGAAGTGACCGGGTCAACCCGGTGACTCGGTAACTCGACCCGGTCAATTAGAGACCGGGTTGACCTGGTGGTCAAACCGGTAACCCGGTGACTCAGTGACTCGACCGGTAAACTTAAAAAGCCTAAAAACTTAAAAAATAACTTACAACCGTAGATATGGTCGCAGCAGTTTCTGCCAGCGACCTCGTTTCTGGCGGCGTTTTTCGGTGGCAACCTCGTTAGGTGAAAACCCGCATCACTTGTTGGCATGCGGAATAACCTCAGAAGAAACATTTTTTTATCGACCCTATACTTGGGTTAAACGAATACCTCCTTGATAAAACCAAGTATTTGTTCTTGTTTTAGTCATAAATCAAGAACCCTTCGTTTTAAGTGTTTATGTTTGTATGTGTTTTTCCATGTAATTGTGATCCCTATTTATAGGGTATTTACTCAAACCCTAGTCAATAGAAATTATGAGGGATTAATGGGCCCATTAATCTCTTCTATAATTAGCCTTTATAATTGTAAGAATTAGTGGTTACATGACCAAATTAAATATGGTCAATTAATGCATTCAAACCTATCACTTGAATATGTCAAGGTTGTTACATGCATTTAATGTTCAAACCCGATTTTTATAGCCATTTTCGTTTCCTAAATTAGTCTCTAGGCATTCAACCGATTCTGCAAAGTTTTTAAACTTTTCAACTTTGTTGCTTAATATAGAGATTTCAATTTTCAACTTTCAATTCTTGAAAATTCAAAAAAAGAGTAAATCTCTTTTATAAGGATTATAGATCTTCATGCTTATCATATTTCCTATGAAAATTCACATGTTTAGCAATAAGGGTAAATTATTAATACCCTCTAAAATACCGTTTGTACCCTTTTGACTTTTTGCGTTTTTTGATTTTGTTTATTTTATAATTTTGTTTACATTATAAAGCTAGTGCGGAACGATAAATATAAAGTTTGTCAAGTCAAACGTATTAAAATGTCAAAATATACGAAACATAAATTGTTAAAAAGCTGCGATCTATTGTAAAAAGATGGGACAAAAGAAATATTTGATAATTTTTGAGACTTTTGATAGGGTACCCTAAATAATAATGTCCAAGTAAGCCATGTAACAAAAATAATTATAGTACTCAACATCAACATCATGAAAATTATATTTTTATAAGATAAAAAGTTAGAAAATAAGGTTGTTGGGGGTCAAGATTCGCTTCACATATAAACAAATCATGTCGCTTTCTTCATTAAAAATCCAGAAATAAAAACGGCTTATGTTATATGTAACCCCCTGAAACACCATTCGTACCCCCCCTCCGGTTTTTTTGCGTTTTTTTTTGTATTTTATTTTTTTTGTATTTTTATAATTTTGTATATGTTATAAAACTGTGACACGGAAAAAACGGAACGAAAAATATAAAGTTTAACAGGTCAAAAGTATGAAACTGTCAAAATTTACGGAACAGAAACTGATAAAAAACTGCGTTGCACTGTAAAAAGGGGTACAAAAAGAATCTTTCGTACTTTTTGGCACTATTTAGTGGGCCAGGGGGGGTACCAATAGTAGCACCCATAAAAACTTACAGTTTACTTACAATGCATCCATGTGGCATCCAACAATACTAAGATATTGTTTTTTTATGGCTCGTTTTATTTTTTTATTTTATTTTTTAATTTTTTAATTTTTATAATTTTGTATATGTTATAAAACTGTCATACGGAAAATACGGAACGAAAAATATAAAGTTTAATAGGTCAAAAACATTAAACTGTCAAAAGTTACGGAACAGAAACTGATAAAAAACTGTGTTGCACTGTAAACCGGATGACAAAAAAACATGTTTTTGTACCTTTTTGATACTTTTTGGTGAAACGAAGGGATATATTGTAACACCTTTTTTATTATCTATTTAGTAAATATAATAAGCAATCAGTCGACTGAATTTGCATGTAGATTTTCTACCTAGTTATTCTATAAGAAGAAAATGCATGCACTATGGCTATAGAATATAAATAAAAAATTTCTACTCTTGTTATCTTTTTAAAATTTTATAACTTTGACAAATTTACATTGCCTGATATATATAATTTCAAACTTGGCAATTTTCTGCTCCTTGTTATTTTTTTTCATGCAATTTTATACCGTATAAGCAAGTATTCGTGTGTGGGTTTTATATTATATCAAATAGATTATTAGTAAATAGAAATAATATGATGATGTGGAAACTTATAAAGTAGGTTAGGTTCAATTCATTGTGAGTGTTTTGTATAAAAGATTGATACAGTGACGTGTCATTGTATTACGCTCAAAAGAGTAAAATAATTACATATGTCGGTACTTTTAGAATATCAACATATGTATTTATTTGTACACTTTTAATTGTATGAGTTTATATGACATTTATATGAACGTCATGGATAGCTTTAGTGGCATTCAAAAAGGTATGAACTATATCTACAGGAGGTTCGAAATCGAATGTTGCGCTAATGTATTATTGATTTTATCTTTGATTTTTTACGTTTTTTTTAAACTATGCTTGTTTAATGTTTTCTATAACGGGTGTTAGTTTTTAAATATTGTGTGTTTGTGTTTATGTTGTGAGATTGTGGAGAATTATTATGTCAATTCTATTAGTGTAAACATTGATTTTATTAAATGCATTATATTAGTTAACCTAGCTAAATGCCTGACAAATTGAAGGTTTTCTAACGTGAGGAAAAAATAGTTATGAATTGTATATATATATATAAATATACTAATATTATATATATTTAAATTTTATTCTATTATATATATTATATTATTACAATCACGCGTTTTCAAAATAAAACTTAAGCATTCGCAGTTTGAAAATATATTTTTAATCAACAAAACAGTCAATGACCAAAAGAGAAACACAAGATCAATATAAAACCATTATTATAATGTTTTTGCTTGAGAATTTGTATTGGTTGCGTGATACAAAGGCATGTTGTTAATTTTGATGACCTGAGTCGATCTTCTATTCACTAACTAGATTAACCACGCAGCGGAAATAACAATTAATCTAGGGCAAGAAGGGAACTAAACGTTAAAGGATCTAACCTAATAAACTAAAAGCAACTTAAAATGAAGTAAGTAAATAAATAAGAAAATACTAACCTTTGAGAAAATCGGATTTCTCACACGCGGACCAGCTTGGTCAAACTTGGAGGCAAGTACCTAAACAAGAGTACCTCTAATAGCTCACACCCACAAACCAAAAAGAAGAAATTCGAACTCCTAAGGTCCCGATACACGAAAGACTCTTATAAGGAATAAGAACTGAGAAGGAAGGGATGATGTAATTAAACATCTTGCCATGCCCTTCTATATATATCAATAAGAAAGGGCTTGACTTTACACTATGGGGCAATGTGGGATTCCCCAAAACTTCCATAGCCCTTTACGGTTTAAACCGCAAAGTATTCTTCCTTTTTATTTCTCTTAACGGTTCACTGAGGGCGACCCAAAAAGGACTCTACTTTTGACGACAGTCTTACCAATTAGTTATGAACTTGGCATTAAACTCCATACAAATTAAACATATGTATATTGGATCTATAATAATCCTTATAGATAAATAATGTGATTGGAAAATAATAGTTATATGTATCAAATGACTTGTGTATCAATGGTACTCAACCGACCTTGCTTGTGAATTTTATGAGTTTTTTAGCTCTCTAAATACCACATGTAACAACATTAAGAATGTGATCTTTAGATATCATCGAGTAAATAATACACGTACATTTCAAAATGCATCAACTAAATGCTTCATCTATCGTATGATCCCTATCTAACTTACAAAGATTAAAATTCCTAGATGATACAGATTGGTAATATAGTAGGATGCCAGAGGTTTTGAAGAGCTTGAAAGCAATAACTATCATTAATTCTTTCCTTGGAGAAACTAGGTAAATAAGGAATTTTGTGAATGTAATACCTATAGTCTAGTCCTCCATTGACAATAGCAAGAACAACTCTTTCACAAGTCACAACCACCAACTCGTTAGACAATGAGTCATTATTAATTCAGGTCTTTAGTCCATCTTTGAAAAAGATAAAAACTAATAGTCACTACAAGAAATATAGTGGTATTTTTGTATGCCGATATGGCGTATTTTCTCGGTTCGGTCAGGATACACACTTACCCTTCTATAGTTGACATGATTATTGTATACTTTTTCAAGGATGCACAAATTAACAAAATTCATTAGGTAAATATTTATTACCATACCACTTCTAGTAACACATCGACTTTAAAACAGACATTAAAACAAATTGAGTCAATGAGGATCGAGAAGAATAAATTGGAGAACAACCAGGAGACAGGGACTTCGTTCCTCTTTCATAAAAGTTTAATACAAAGTTCTTCTACAATAAAAAACTCAATACGAATTACATTGCAATGACAACTACTCGAAATCATACGAATTTACATTGACATGATAAAAACTACTCAATCAGTTTTTCCTTTTCATTGAGACTTCGAGAAATTAGTTGCAGCCGAATTAACTGTGTGTTGTTCCGAATGCATATGCATTTCCATTGTTGCCTTGAGTACACTTATCTTTCCACGCAAGTGCTTGCAGTTTGAGCACTCTCTATTTCTTGAAGATCATAGAGAATAGTTTGTAGGTGTTGACTGTCCTGAAGAAGGCTTGGAGGAGTTGAGGTCCTGAAGTATAGCTTTTGGAAGGGTGTTGAATGTCTTGCAGAGTAAAACTTGGAGTCGATGGAGCTCCAGAAGAACTCATCAATTCACGAAGTCGGGTAACTGTGTCTCTTTCCATAAAAAATCCACATCAAAAATGTTTAAGAGGATGTTAAATGTAAAGAAATTAATTCTTTTCAAGAACTATCCTGAATATTTATATATACACAAATACACAAAACATGTATTGTGTGACCTTTGATTTTGGACTTGATAGTATAGTTTACCGTAAACTCTCAGGGTTTATACGATTGTCGGATAAAATACTTCTCTTAGCACACTACACGCAAAAGCTTCATGTGGCACCATCTTTTTGTGGTTGTGATGGTAAGAGTGTGTGATATGTTTGTGGTTATGATAGTATCTGTTTTTATGGTATAAAAGAGTTTTTGGCTCAAGTTTTTGGCGGGAGTATTTAGCGCGAGTATTTGGCGGGAGTTTTGGGCGGGAGGTTTTGGCAGGAGTTTTTGGCGGGAGTATTAAACATCGAATGTATAACCATAACATATCGACTCAATGTTGATGTCTAATGTTCTACGTTAGCATATCGTCATCCGTTAAAACATCTATGATGCAACGTATACATATGTACTCATCCAGCTGGACATCTAATGTACAACGATAGCATAACGGATCATTCGTTGAACATCTAATGTTGCAACGAATAACATATAGATACTAATCGTTAGAATCTAATGTGTAACGATAACTATATCGAATCATCCAGGATGAACATTAATGTGCAACTATAACTTATCGACTCATCCGTTTGGACATCTAATGCTACAACGATAGAATTTAGACTCATTGGTTGAACATCTAATATGCAACGATAACATATCGGGACTCATCATCTGGTCATCTAATGTGTAACGATAACATATCGACTCATCGGTTGAACATCTAATGTACAACGATAACATATCGACTCATCCGTTGAACATCTAATGTACAACGATAACATATCGACTCATCCGTTGAACATCCTAATGTTGCAACGTTAACATATCGGACCTCATCCGTTGAACATCTAATGGGGCAACGTTAACTATCGATCATCGTTGGACAATCTAATGTGTAACTGATAACATATGACTCATCGGTTGAACATCTATGTGCAACGATAACATATTCGACTCATCGTTAGACATCTAATGTGTAACAATACTATATCGACTCATCGGTTAAACATTATGTGCAACGGATAACATCACGACTCATCCGTTGGAACATTAATGTACAACGATAACATATCGACTCATCTCGTTGGATTAATTACAACGATCAGCATATCGACTATCCGTTGAACATCTAATGTGCAATGTAAACATATCGACTCATCCGTTGGGAAATCCTTATGTGTAACGATAAATATCGACTCTATCGGTTGAACATTAATGTGTAACGATAGCATATCGACTCATCCGTTGAACATCTAATGTACAACGACAACATATTGACTCATCCGTTAAACATCTAATGTACAACGATAGCATATCGACTCATCCGTTGGACATCTAATGTGCAATGACAACATATCGACTCATCGTTGGACATTAATGGTGTAACGATAACATATCGTTCACGGTTGAAATTAAAGTAAAGATAACATATCGACTCATCCGTTGAACATCTAATGTACAACGATAACATATCGACTCATCCGTTGAACATCTAATGTACAACGATAACATATCGACTCATCCGTTGGACATCTAATGTTACAAACGATGACATTATCGACTCATCCGTTTGGACATTCTAATGTACAACGAATAACATATGACTCATCCCGTTGAACATCTAATGTGTATCGATAACATATCGACTCATCCGTTGGACCATTCTATGTCAACGATGACTTATTGACTCATCCGTTGAACATCTAATGTGTAACGATAACATATCGACTCATCCGTTGAACAATTGAGCAGTGTGTTTGTTTGTGCTCCAAAAACACTGACAATTGAGCCGATGAAAATTTTAGGTGTTCGATCAGTGTTGTTGAGGCATGCGCGTGTGAGATACGCGCATACTTAAAAAAAATTATAAATAATAATTATATATTTTATAAAGATAATTATAAATAATAATTATTTATTTTATAAAAAAATAATTATATATTTTCTAAAATATATAACTTTTGTTTAAAATTATTATTTATATAAATTTTATTTATAAGAAATATAACTATATAACTATATTTTTTAAATATTAATTATTAAAAACTAAATTTTTTTTTATTTAATAGTACGTTTTCCCGGGCGACATGTCGCCCGGGATGGGATTTTAAGCACAGAAAATTTTTCCTGTTATGGCGCAATTGGTAAACGACAAAATCTACACTTTTCCCGGGTGACATGTCGCCCGGGAATGTCGCCCGGGAAAACAGATGTATCAAAACTAGATCTGGTTCATCACTTGAGATAAAAAAGTTATAAAAAAAACTCACCTCCTCCCCAATGATTTTAACAGCAGCACCTCTCACCCACTACCTCCTCCAGCACCACCACCACATAACCCACCACCTCGACCACCACCACTCACCACAGACACCCACCACCACTCGCCACTCATAGGAGCACACGTGCACAACCGCCACCACCTCTTCCTCCTCTAAATGATAATTCTTTTCTACACCCTCTAACTGATAATTCTTCTACTTCTTTTCTAACCCTCTAATTTTTGGTGGTGTTTAATTCTTCTACTTCTTTTCTAACCGTATGTTTTTTTTAAGTATAAATTGTGTTAATTTTATTTTAATTATAAGTATAAGTTGTTAATTATTAATTGACATTTTATGAGTATGAGTTTTCTAACCATTTTTATACAACACACATCTTTTGTAAAATACTATATGTTTAAAAAAATATAATTATGTATGTATGTTAAAACCATGCAAGCACAAGCATTCTTTTTTTCTTAGTTATTGATGTATTAATACAATTTTTTTCTTTTGTTTGACCAACCCAAGGTCAAACCAAGCAAGTTGTTGAAAATATTTAAACGTGTTGTTGAAAATAGATTAAATCGTTG
>BQNB010059703.1:0-37216 GCA_026074375.1 Tanacetum coccineum | reverse complement strand
TTTCTCTTTTCATAGAAACACTATTTCTCTCTCTAGAAAACTCTCTCTAGTGTTTCTCTCTCTAGAAACTAGCCAAATCCAAGAATCGACCCCGTGTTATGATATAGGATATACCACAATAAATACCCCCCTCTTAGTTATTGTAATCCTCACCTCTTGCCATTATTTCTTTCTTTCTTTTTCTCTTCTCCTACCCTCTAAGTCTAACACCTTTTCTATTCTTAATCTTCTCATCTATCATTCTATTAAAGAACACATCTCTGCAAGAGAGATACACAAGTACTTAATCCACACTTGTGTGTTCTAAGTTGAGGGTCTTCTTTCTCATACCCTTTATTTTAGAATCGAGTCTCTAGGTTAGGTTAGACTTGATTTGAACAATCAACTTTATATTCAATTTGGTTGTAAGGGAAGTCTTGTATCTTAGTAATCAAGTCTAGATCATTGGGGATCTAGTTAGGGTTTGGTAAGCTTCAAAGGGGAAGTTCTTAGTGGTCCTAGTTGATCTTAGTGATCCTAAAGGTTAAGTTAAATCACGGGTTCTTAGGGGTGGATTCTGAGGGCGGAATACCGTAGGGAGTAGCTCTTCTTAATGAGCGTCAATCTTAGTACATATCGATAGAGCGAAGTTGTAGTATGGTTTATAGTCCACCATAAGGATTATACTAGAGTAATAGTATAGGTATTGTAGATTCAAAACTTGACGTACGGATGGTATAAATCCCACATCTCGAACCAGTATATATTGTGGTCTCTCTCTCTCTATCTCCATCTAATTATTGTCTTCATCATCAAGTAGATCATCACACCACCACTTGGTTATTTGCGACTTGAAGTTTTAGAAACTTTGAAGAAGTATAACCCTATTTACCCCCCCCCCTCTATGGTTCTACAATATACTAATAGTTTTACCCTTTCTCATTAATGGCTCACCAAGTAGCTAAATTTCATTATTTTTATTTTCATATTTTGATATTGCTCTTGTATTTCATTATAAAACTCAAACAATAACATTACAAAGAAATCTAAGAATTCACATATAATAAGCTACCATCATAAGCTTACACAATCCATTTTTATATCTTCATATTTTGTTCATATCTCAGTATAAAAACTCAAACAATAGCAACATAAAGAAAGGCAAGTGATCACATATAATAAGCTATCATTAGCATATAATAAGCTACCATTATAAGCTTACGCACTCCATGTTCATAATTTCATATTACATGTGTATCTTAGTATAAAAACTCAAAGAATAACAACAAAAAGAAAGGTAAGTGATCACATATAATAAGCTATCATCATAAGTTTACACACCATTTCAAAACATCAAACCATCAAGGAAGCCTAATAAGCAATTGCAAAGCATCAAACCATCAAACAAAGAAACAAAATCCTAATAAGCACGGATACCGAAACACACTTAAACACGACATACATAATGAAGTTTTTATGGATAGTATGATACTTAGCCAAGAAGATCCCGGTACCAGGTTTGAACCAGGGAATCATAAGGAAAATCCAGAAGAGATTGTTGATGATGATGATGATGATGATGATGATAATGATGATGATGATGATGATCACAACAATCATGCATTGATTAGGACTATAAAGACAGGTAGTTCAGAGGTTAGGAACGAGCAAATACAACCACCAATTCCCTCACCCCCTACATCCATTAGGAATAACACATCTTTAGATAAGGCACCCATTGAGGAATTAAAGGAAACAAATGTTCCTATGACCGATGTTCCTTCCTAGTCTACTCCCAGTCATCATAAACATCTTCAGGGAATCATTGCCAAAATGAGCAGACGACAAGGTTACATGATGCAGTAGATGAAGAAAACATTTTTTCACAACAACAATGTGAGAACCTTACTTGAGAAGGTTGATAACACACTTAAAGATGTTGTTCCTAAGATGGTGACCATGACTAATGTGTTTTGAAAGCTTTAAATTTATATGGCTGAGATTACTGGTTATTAGAAGGAAACACACGGGTCAAATTATAACCCACGTATGTAGTACAATATTTTTAGGTAAGACCAGGTCGTCCACATGGATTTGCGTAGTGTCAAATAATCATCTGAAAAATAAACTTTAACAGAAATGAAATAAACTGAACTGAATTCAATAATGAGAAATATGACTACTTGGATAATTTCATATAATTCATAAGCAATGGTGATAGTGACGATCTTAGACTTAGTACTTTAATTTATAAAAAGTATTTTCTCGTCTGGAAAAACGTTTTAACAAATTAACTTGTTTAACTTAAGACTTATATTTAGTTAACTCGATTAAATGTGTCACTCAAATAATCCAGCTACTATTATATCAAATCTATTTTATTTATCAAATAACGTAAGTGGATTTCTCACCACAAACGATAAAGGTCATAGACAAATCTATAAAACTATATAGATCACAACGGGTCTTTCGACCTATACCGGTATGAGTATATAATCAAAATTGATAATCAAAGTTGATAAGATAAGACACGATAGAATTATAACATACGGTTAAAATTAACAAGATCGTAATTATACCAAACGCTTATTCATTATATTATTTTCACCGAGTAGTCATGAGAGATTTAGCCTCTCATGACTATGAAGTTCATAACAAGATTAAATTGATAAACAAGAAACATACTATGTCTCGGTAAGAATATGGATCAAAATTCTCCCCGTAAGAAGTATAGAATCGAAGTACAACCTTTTATTCTTATAAATCTATGATATTCTTCTTCATTCTTCATGGTTTGATCTTTAATCGTCAAGGGGTTATGGTGTTTATGAGTATGATGATGAAGAGATGATTATGATATGAGAGTTATTTGAGTTGGAGATGATGAAATGTGTGTGAAATTCGTCTTAATTTATAGGCTAAGTTTGGGGTAAAAGTACGGCACAAAAGAGAAATTGTGCGGCGCACTTAGGGTATAAATGCGAGGGGTATTTAATTCCATTTAATTTTTCTTCATAGTATGATAGAAAGTACGGCGCACAAATTTATTTATGTGGCGTACCTGGTGATTAAATGCGTCTTCATTTAATTGACTTTAATTTCTTGAATTTGCTTGGAAGTACGGCGCACTTAGGGTAAGTACGGCGTACTTGGGTCTTTTTCAGCCTTGAGTCTTTTTCTTTACTTCTTTCTTGCTTTCCTATGATTAAAAACACTTGAACTTTATTTCATTTGAGCTCTGGATGACTTCAAGTGAACCTGCACATAATTTATGCTATTAAGTATCAAAAGTTCACGAGAAATGATAAAATATATATAAATAACGCCGCTAAAACATGTATAATTTAGGCGTTATCAAATCCCTCCACACTTAGCTGTTTCTTGCCATCAAGCAATATAAAGCGAGAAAAAGAAGATCATTTATCGTGATGTGGAGAAAAAATTAGATTTTACAAGTGTTTACTGGTTTAGATAACTTTTCAGGCATAGACACATAACAAAGCACCTCACAGGGAAATGTGTTTGATTTTTAATTTACTCAAGCCACTCAGATAGGGTTTATAATTGTGAAGACACTCAGATGCACATTCATAATCTAGACAGCTACCATAGGCTTGTACTTGACATATAAACATGACCGAAGGGGCGGAACTTGATACTGATGAGGAAGAATAGCATATACATATCTCTAGTGCCAAAAACTTAAGCCTTGAAACTTTGAACTTTTATTTCTTTTTTTAATACCAAGGCTTGACACGGTCCATTTTGAGCAATTTTCTTTAATCATTTGTACTTTAACAATTAGCACTAAAAGGGAGTGCTGCAGGAACTTCAGGATTTATTTCTCCTCATAACATATGATTTTGCTTATAAATTAATCTGGCTTCGGTCTAGTAAATGATGATCAAGCACAAGTTCTAGAGCTTCTAAATTACCGGCTCACTTAAATATAATTTTCAACCAATACCATTGCTCCAGAAAAAGCAAAAAATTAAAAATATACAGCCGTAACAACAGATGAGACACTTGCAATTGCATTCAAACCTTAACTCGAACAAGCTAAATGTATCAATTATCTTAGGTACCAAAGGTGGGTACCCGAATATTCTCTAAGGCTTAAAAAAATCACAATTTAGTGGACTGGTTTTGTGCTAGTTATGGTGTCAATCCTGGTGGATTTACCTTACTAAGAGCATTTTTATATTTTGGAGAAAAGCATATATAAGCTTTTTAAGGATTTTCATAAAATATTAGTTGGAATTTTTTTTGATAGGGCAAACATGGAGAGATTCGATTAATTTTTCCTATTCGGCTCCCCTCCACACTTAAGTTGAACATTGCCCTAAATGTGATAACTGATAAACTAGAAAATAAGGAAAATTAAGAGAAAACGATACTTCCCAGAGCATAGAGAAATGTAGCTTGTGAGAAATCTATCCTTGAGCATACTCTATAATTTTCTAAATTTGAGCTATAATACCTGCATAAAAGTAAACACACAAAGGCATAAAAAAAATATTTTTGGGTTTTTTTAAGAAAACAAAATAAAAGAAATGAGTGGAGTTGTATGGAAGAGGGACTCCTCCACACTTAAATAAAGCACGGGTTGCCTCCCGAGAAGCGCTTAATTTTTAAGAGAGTTGTTAGCTAGACTCCTGCTTCTGGAGTTCATTCTTTCAAAAAGAAGGGAGTAACTGCTTCCCTTTGGTCATTATAATCTTCTTCTTCATGATATAGTTTAAGTCGATGGCCGTTAACAATGAATGTCTTTCCATCTTTTCCATATAGTTCAACATATCCGGATGGATATTGATGTTTCACTATGTATGGTCCTAGCCAGCGAGATCTGAGCTTCGGCTGCTTAAATTTATATTTTGAATGAAAGAGCAACACTTTGTTTTCGTGTTTGAATTCTTTTCTCATCTTGAGTTTTCTGTCATGCCAGACTTTGGTTCTGGCCTAGTATAGACGAGAGTTTTCATAGGCTTGATGTCGGAGTTCGTCTAACTCATGCAATTGAAACATTCGTTTCTCACTAGCAGCGATGAGATCTGGGTTACAACTCTTCAAGGCCCAGTATGCATGGTGTTCAATTTCAAATGGCAAATGGCAGTTATTTCCATATATGAGTTTGTATGGTGTTGTTCCGTTTGGTGTTTTGTAAGCTGTACGAAAAGCCCACAGAGCATCATCAAGTTTTCTTGACCATATGGCGGGATTGTCTTTAACAGTTTTTTCAAGAATTCTTTTAAGAGCTTTGTTCGTGTTTTTAACTTGACCACTTGTTTTAGGGTGGTATGATGTAGAGAATCGGTGGTTAACTCCTTATCTTTTCATAGTTTTTTCCATTATCTTGTTGCAGAAATGAGTTCCTCGGTCGCTTATGAGAGCTTTGGGCATTCCAAAACGGCAGAATAGTTTCTTCAGAAAAGTAATAACAACTCTGGCATCGTTTGTTGGTAGAGCTTGTGCTTCGGCCCATTTAGATACATAGTCAAAAACGACTAAGATGTATTTGAATTTGTATGATTTTATAAAGGGTCCCATTAAATCGATACCACATACGTCAAAAATTTCGCATACTTGAATGCTGTTTAAGGGCATCTCATCACGCTTTGAAATATTCCATGTCTTTTGACATGCTTCGCAAAGGAGAACTTGAGTGTGAGCTTCTTTGATTATTGTCGGCCAGTAGAAACCTGAGTCTAAGACTTTTTTTAGCTGTGGTGTTTGGTCCATAATGTCCACCGGTTGGTCCGTGGTGATATTGATCTAAAATGGTTTCGGGTTTCTCGTCCAGAGATACCGTCTGATCATACCGTTAGAACATACTTTGAAGAGGTAGGGTTCCTCCCAGAAATAGTGTTTGAGGTCTGAGAAAAATTTGTTCTTTTGTTGGTACGTCATTCCTTTAGGTATGATGTTACTTACTAAATAGTTGGTAAAGTCTGCAAACCATGGTTCATCTTCAGTGTTCATTTCCATGAGAGTTTCTCCAAGAAAGTTATCATCGACTTCACTATCATCACTTGTTTCTTCATTTTCAATCCAAGATAAGTGGTCGGCGGCAACATTTTCTATACCTTTTCTATCTTTAATTTCGATATCGAATTCTTGTAAGAGTAGTATCCAACAGATAAGGCGTGATTTAGCATCCTGTTTCTTGAATAGGCGTCTAACAACTGAGTGATCAGTGTGCATGATCGTCTTCGATAATACTAGATAGGATCGAAATTTGTCAAAAGCAAAAACTACATCCATAAGTTATTTTTCAATGATTGTATAGTTCTGCTGAGCTACGTTGAGGGTTTTGCTTGCAAAGTATATCGGGTGAATGTTTTTACCATCTTTTTGACCTAAGATTGCTCCAACTGTGAAATCGCTTGCATCACACATGAGTTCGAATGGAATATTCCAATTTGGACTTACTATCACAAGAGCACATGTGAGCTTTTCTTTTAATATCTTGAATGCGGTGTGGCATTCGTCATTGAATTTGAATGAAGTATCTTTTTCGAGTAACTTGGTGAGGGGACGGGCTATTTTTGAGAAATCTTTAATGAATCTTCTGTAGAAACTGGCATGTCCCAGAAAGCTTCTAGTACCTTTGATATTAGTAGGGGTTGGAAGTTTGGAGATTACTTTGATTTTTGCTTTATCCACTTCGAGGTCTGCTTCGGATACTTTGTGTCCAAGCACAATCCCTTCTTTAACCATAAAGTGACATTTCTCCCAGTTTAGAACAAGATGTGCATCTTTGCAATGCTGAAGCATTTTATCGAGATTGTTCAGGCAGTGATCAAAAGAGCTTTCAAAGATGGAGAAATCGTCCATGAATACTTTGACGGATTCTTCGATCATGTCATGAAATATAGCCAGTATACACCTTTGGAAAAGGAGCTGGAGCATTACAAAAACTGAAAGGCATTCTTCTATAAGCGTATGTACCAAAAGGACATGTAAACGTTGTTTTTTCTTGGTCCATAGGATCGATTGGTATTTGAAAATATCCAAAAAAAACCATCGAGGAAACAAAAATATTTATTTCCTGCGAGTCTTTCTAACATTTGATCCATGAATGGCAAAGGGAAATGGTCCTTCGCGGTTGCTTCATTGAGTTTGTGATAGTCGATACATACTCTTTAACCTGTAATAGTTCTTGTTGGGACAAGTTCATTTCTTTCGTTAGTAACAACTGTGATACCACCTTTCTTCGGTACACAATGAATGGGGCTTACCCAAGGGCTATTGGTGATTGGATAAATGATACCTGTATCGAGCAGTTTAACTATTTCTTTTTTACAACTTCTTGCATGTTTGGATTTAATCTTCTTTGTTTTTGAACAACTGGTTTTTTGTCTTCCCGGGGTTGAATCTTATGTTTACTAAAAGATGGAAAAATTCCAGGAATGTTTGTTGTTTTCCAAGCAAAGGCTTGCTTGTGTCTTTTAAGAACAGATACCAATTTGTTTTTGTTTTCTTCAGAAAGCTGAGATGATATGATAACAAGAAGAAAAGAGGGTTCTCCCAAGAATACATATTCCAAGTTATCAGGAAGAGGTTTTAGTTGAAGATCCGTAGGAGGTTCTTCAAGAGATGTTTTGATCTTGTAATCGGTGTTACAAGTGATTTTTTCAAATGGTTATTCTTCGGTGTCGGATTCATATTTAGAATTATCATCGATAATCATTGCCATGAATTCATCGAATTCAGCAAAGAATTTTTCTTCGAGGATGGTTCCTTCGATGGAATGGAGGATTTTACTACCTTCAAATTGAAGAGCATCGAAATCTTCTTCTAAGATATCATCGATGACGTCAATACTGAAACATGTATCATCGTTTGAGTAGGAATGCTTCATCGCAGAATCAATATGAAAGATCATTCGTTCAGTTCCAACTCCGAGATTGAGTTGCTTTTGCTTAACTCGAATTACTGCATTGGAAGCGTGAAGAAAATGTCTTCCTAAGATAAGGAGAACTTCACTGTCTTCTTCCATTTCAAGAATAACAAAATCGGCAGGGAAGGTGAATTTACCAACTTCAACGAACATATTTTCAGCTATTCCAACAGGATATTGGAATGATCGGTCGGCTAATCTTACGCTCATTTTAGTGGGTTCGAGAGTTTCGAGAGATAATTTCGCGTATAAGGAATACGACATGAGATTAATGCTAGCACCAAGGTCGGCCAAAGTATTGCATGAGAAAGCTTTGTTGAAGTTACATGGAATGAGGAAATTTCCGGGGTCTCTAAGTTTTGGTGGAACTTTGTTTTGAAGTATCGCGAAACTTTCATAGCTCAAGAAAGCGGCTGAAATTTGTTCGATTTTATTTTTATTATTTACGAGTTCTTTGAGAAATTTTCCATAGTTGGGCATTCCGGCTAGAAAATCGATAAGAGGTACGTTGATTCGAACGGCTCGGATCATGTCGAGGAATTTTCCATATTGAGCTTCTATTTTTTCTTTTCTAAGGCGTTAAGGATATGGAATTTTTAGTTTATATGGTTTGGGTATCGGTGTTTCTTTGACTGGTTTTGGGATTTTAGGTTCTTCATCTTCATCATCACTATCGAAGTTGATAAGAGTTTCAAAATTGTTTTGTTGATTATTCGGATTATCTGGTGGGTCATAGGATTTACCACTCCGTGTAAATACGGCATTCACATGGTCGTTTCGATCTTGCGGTGGTTGGTAAGGTTTAGTCGAACTACCTTTTGGGTTAGGTTGAGTGTTACTAGGAAGAGATCCAGAAGGTCGACCAGATTGCTTGTCAGCAAGTCTGTCGAATTTAGCTTCGAGATTTCGGATTGATGCTTGATGGTTTGTGGTTGTTGTTTCAAGTTTGTTTTTGAGATCCATAAAATTATCTTTGACAAAAGAGTTGGTCGAGTGTTGAGCTTTTATGAAATCGCTTAGTTGTTTTTGAAGGCCAGGTTTATCATCATAGTGAGATTGATAGTTGTCTCGGTTGTAATCGTTTCTTCCGCTTAAACGCCAGTTATCGCAGTTTGAATCACGATCGCGGTAATCATTGTAAAAACGAGTACGACGGAAGGTTTGCATGAATTTGGCTTCTTCTTCACGTGACATGGGTATGTCATCATCGTTAAGGTTTGGTTGTTTTGAACGAGATTGAAAATCTTTATACTGAGCATCTATTTTCATGGTCATGGCATCCATTCAGGCCATAATTTTGTCAGTGTTAGAATTACTGCTACCTGCAGCAGAGAAAGCAACGGTTTTCTTAAGAGAGGATTTGGTTTTTTTCATTTTTAGCATAGTCAAGCTTGAGTAAGACTTTGTCTTCGAGAAGTTGATAAGCTTGATTCGGTGTTTTGTAAAGAAAAATACCACTAGCTGCGACATTTAAAACTTCTTGGGTTATTTCGTTGAGACCATGGTAAAAGATTTTGATGATATTGCCTTTGGATAGATTATGACCATGGCAGTTTTTGAGCATTCCCTTCATACGAAGCCAAGCATCGGTTAGAGATTCGTTTTCATGTTGATAAATGGATTAGATTTCTGTGAGGAGTCGATCGAAAAGAGCTAGGGGAAAGAATCGGCTAATGAAAGTGGTTCGAAGTTCATCCCACGTTTTGATAGTCCCTTAGTTGAGTTTGTTCAACCATGTTTTTGCTTCTCTAGTGAGTGATAGGAGAAACATCATCGGGCGGACAGCTTCGTTCTACATCATTAGTCAATTGGAAGTTCGGCTCACCCATTATGGACAAAATATAAGAGAAGTTTAAGGCGGGTTGATCAGGCTCCCCAAAATAAGTTAGGTTTTTAATATGCTTCGCGCTGACCTGTTTCTCCGCTTCTTTGTGCGTCCAAAATGGAGCTACCGAGAACATTTGACAAAATGATGTATATACCAAAAGGTTAACAAAATGTTTTCTTAAATTATGCTACAAGATGTTTGCATGCTTCTTGTACACGATTTTGTCACATTTATGTGTATACCCCTATGTGAAATTTTAAGTCTATGCCAGCCAAAATAAAGAACACATGCACTTGGTTTGACCTCTCTGGTCAGACCTCAGGGCCTCTCCAACCTATGACGAATTTTTTCATAGGTCATATCTATGTCAATTTTCACACGTTCTTTTTTGGTCGACTTAAATCGAGTTACCTGATCAGACCTCAAACCCGAAGCATGAGATGAGACAAAATATGCACTTGACATTACTATAAGAATTACTAATGTCATAAGTCTCATAAAACTAAGAGTTTCATTCTATGCAATTAACGCTCGTCGCTTACCTCTTGCCCTACTTGTTTACACGTTGGTCAGACCTCCGGTAATAAGTAGGAGGTCAAGTTGGATCTTAGTCTTATTAGTAATTAATTGGGTAGTTAATTCTTTTAAGAATTTAATTAACGATAATACTAATTATTTGAACTTTTCTGATTGTAGATGACTACCTCCGTAGTTAACAATTCGGTTTTCAAGGGTTTCTTCGAGAAACTTAATTGGACCCAACTTCATTGACTGGTACCGACAACTTAGGATTGTACTATCAGTTGAGGATAAGTTGGATTACCTAGACCAGCCAATTCCTCCTGCTCTTGTCCCAGCTCAAGCTGGTCAGCAAGTTGCTCCAAAAGCTCTTGCAGCTCATGCTGCATGGGTTAAAGGATCAAAAGAAATTGCTAGACTTATGCTCATGACCATGGAAGCAGATATCCAATGAAATTTGGAAAACCTTGGTGCTTATGAGATGTTGCAGGAGTTAAAAACTTTGTTTGCTCAACAAGCAGAGCAGGAGCTTCTTCAGACTGTGAGAGACTTACACTCTTGCAAACAGGAAGAAGGGCAGTATGTAAGCTCAGCTATATAGACAATCTTGAGCGCCTAGGCCACCCCATGTCTCTTAACCTTGGAGTGAGTCTCATTTTGATCTCTCTGTGCAAGGAATTTGACAGTTTTATGCAAAATTATTATATGCATAGCATAGGGAAGACGGTTAATGAGTTGCATGCTATGCTAAAGCTACATGAGCAAACTCTGACCAATAAAGATCCTGCACTTCATGTAATTCGAGCAGGAAAGGTCCAGAAAAAGAACTGCAAGCAAAAAGGGAAGAATAAGCTTGCTTATGCTCCCAAGCCCAAGATTCACCCTCCACCAAAGAAGGCAAATCCTGCTAAGGACTCAATCTGTCATCAATGCGGTGATACAGGTCATTGGAAGAGGAACTGTCCTCGATATTTAGCCGAGTTGCTGAAGAACAAGAAGCTATCTTAAGGAGCTAGCGGTTCAGGTATCTTCATTATAGAACTCTATACTTTTCCTAATAAATCTTAGGTTTATGATACTGGTTGTGGCACTCACATCTGTAATACAACTCAGTTGGATTTCCACGAACTTGTTCTAATGGATGATCTCTGGTCCATCGGTAATCATGACTTTGTGGTTGAAATGAATGCACATCGGTATTATCAATGTTGCGTGAGGAAGACTCACCAATTTCTTGTACCCGTGTACAAAAAGGATTGATAAATTCAGCTTCTTGAAATGATGCATTCGGTGCTTGATCATTGTTGTTTTCCTCAGCGAGACCGTGTGTTGGATTGTAATATTCTTCAAGTAAAGGACTGAAGAGAAATTCTAACCCTTGTTGTGACGAATCTGTCTTCTCTGCTGAAGGAACAACATTTTGTCTTGGGGGCACGGGATCAGAGTTGTCATAATCTGACGCCTTTTGTCCTTGAGGAACGAGGCCTGAAGAGACATTTTCAACAGACATCTCTTGTCGTTGTGGTGCGAGGTCTGAACTGTTGTGATCAGACATCATTTCCATGAAGACCGAGGCTTGATCTGCTGCGATCAAACGTCTTTTGATTGTGCATCCAGAGTCAACAATGAATAGGATGAGTTGTACAATCTGCAAGAGAATTAGAGGACGATGGAACACTGGACAAATTGGATCCTAAGGAATTTGATATCTTCAAGACATTAGTTATCCTAGAGACAATGTCTATAGTGGGACTAATACTTGTTGATTCATCATCTTTCCTAATGATGCATTCGGTGCTTGATCATTGTTGTTTTCCTCAGCGAGACCGTGTGTTGGATTGTAATATTCTTCAAGTAAAGGACTGAAGAGAAATTCTAACCCTTGTTGTGACGAATCTGTCTTTTCTGCTGAAGGAACAACATTTTGTCTTGGGGGCACGGGGTCAGAGTTGTCATAATCTGACGCCTTTTGTCCTTGAGGAACGAGGCCTGAAGCGACATTTTCAACAGACATCTCTTGTCGTTGTGGTGCGAGGTCTGAACTGTTGTGATCAGACATCATTTCCATGAAGACCGAGGCTTGATCTGCTGTGATCAAACGTCATTTGAACATTGAGATAAAGGTTTAGAGAGAGAGAGAGTTGAGAGAGAAAAGAGAGAGAAAAGATATATTGAAAAATGAAAAACTAGATATTTTCTAAAAAGAAAATATCTATATATATGAGATATTTTCTGAAAAGAAAATATCTAAATATATATATACCCCTACACATTTAATGTGACGCGCGGGATATTTAACTAGGACCCGGGCTCGGGTTTTGCTTGGGATTAAACCCAAAACATATACAATATTAGATTAACTATCGAGCCCGATTCCCGATATTATCCTGTTACAACATTAACAAATTAAAGACCGAAGCTCCATCGTAGAGTGACCGAGCTTCCTTGTTTGACTCAATAAATTGAGGCTAACAGAAACATCATCGGGCGGACAGCTTCGTTCTCGGTGTCTCTATATTTAAACATATTACATATTCCGAGGAATTCGTAAAGGTGTTTATGAGGATCGGTTTTGGTTCTACCATCGAATTGGTTTCCTTTGATGAGAGTTAGGTGGTTACCTTTAATAGCAAATTCGTTTGCGGTTTTAGAAATGGTGATTATGGAACCGGGAGTCAGAGCAACAACACGGTCGGCAGCCCACATGGGTTCATCATCTATTTGTTCGTATATTTGAAGAATATCAAGGAAGTGATGAAAGTAATTGATGTCGAGAATTAGAAGATAGACAATTCTCGGGTTTTGAGATGGATTGTTTCTTTGTTCGAATGGAACTCTTCTGTTTCGTCGATGAAGTCTTCGATTCAGAGTACGTTCAGCTTCAGGTAACGGTTCAACAAGTTTAGAGTTGGAAGCACGTATATGCAACCAAAGGAGAATTTGTTTGGGCCAGTTTGCCAGAAAAATATACGGCGATTTTTGAAAAGAGGGAATGTTAAAAATTATTTTTAAACGGTTGATTATAGAACACCTTTGAAATCTCCGGCAACGGCGCCAAAAACTTTTGATGTGTTTCGAAAGCTTTAAATTTATAAGACTGAGATTACCAGTTATTAGATGGAAACACACGGGTCAAAGTATAACCCAAGTATGTAGAACAATCTTTTTTGGTAAGACCAGGTCGTCCACAAGGATTTGCGTAGTGTCGAATAATCAGCTGAAAAATGAACTTTAACAAAAACGAAATAAACTGAACTGAATTTAATAATGAGAAATATGACTACTCGGATAATTTCATATAATTTATAAGCAATGGTGATAGTTGCGATCTTAGACTTAGGACTTTAATTTATAAAAAGTATTTTCTCGTCAAAAAACGTTTTCACAAATTAACTTGTTTAACTTAAGACTTATATTTAGTTAACTCAATTAAATGTGTCACTCAAATAATCCAGCTACTATTATATGAAATCTATTTTGTTTATCAAATAACGTAAGTGGATTTCTCGTCACAGACGATAAAGGTCATAGACAAATCTATAAAACTATATAGATCACAATGGGTCTTTCGACCTATACCGGTATGAGTATATAATCAAAATTGATAATCAAAGTTGATAAGCTAAGTGTCACACCCCGACAATGGCGAAAACTCGGGAATGCAACATAATGATCAATCATAACACAAGATACAAAATAGAGAAAACTACAATGCATAAACTTCAAGTGCTATGAAGACCATCCACCTCGAACAACCTCGAGTGATGTCCCAAACATATACTAAGAAATCCACAACCTCTATCACATTCTTCAAATCCCATAACAGGGGTCCATTAACACAAACTTAATCCAAAAACAATCCCAATTACTATAACAACACAACACCAGCAAGACTTCACAAGATGAAATTCCACTCGGGATACTTCTAAGTCTGCTATCACAATCACCAACTATTCCTGTTTTACTTCACCTGAAAATGATACTCGAAAACGTCAACAATAATGTTGGTGAGCTCGTAGGTTTGACCTTAAACCCAAAAGTTGTGCTAATATTTCAACAGTGGACAATAGTGCTATATGACAGTGAATATATGCAAACAACCTTAGCATCACCGCTAATCAATAACCATATGTCACTTACGCACCTAAAGGGCCTACCAGCTGGAGCACTAAAATTAGGGCAGGACCACACACAAACCTGGGTAGGCATACCCATCCGCTCCAATAACCACACAAATACTGGGTAGGCGTACCCATCCGCTCCAAACAATCATACAACACATAATATTCACATAGCAGTCATAAGCACATATCTTATCCCAAAAACAAAACCACATTTCGCACAGATCAATTCAAAACATTTCAAAACACATTTGAGTATCATTTTTCCCCAAAGGAAAAATAGTAAAAAGTGGGACTACGAGAACTCACCTCAAGCAAGTCTCTAGCAACCAAATCTCAATCACACAAGCAAATGCAACGACGCCCGCACACGACCTAGTCCAATTAATGTCCCAATTTAATCATCTAATTCCAAAACAATCTTCACGTTTGATGCATAGAGTTTAGATGCGTTGTACAATTACTCATAACATTTTAGTGGTGTGATGGTTGACGACATAGCCCAACATTCATATCAATCCCATTACTCGATAATACATACTTATTCCCCCCCCCCATTACTATTTAGAGAAAATAATTAAGAGAACGTAAATATTTATAATTAATAATTATAAATATATCTCGGTAAGTCCATTCGGTAACCTTAGTCACCGTGAAAATAATCATATTAGAGTTGAAAATGAAACGTTTACTCATAGTAAACATATTCGAGAAGTTTCGAGAAAAATTATATTTTTCGTCTTTTAGTGAATTTATTAAATAAATAAAATAATTAAATAATATTTTATTATTTAAAATCAAAAATCATGTTTTTAGGAAAATTTCTAAGTATAAACTTTTTACGAAATTTCGACATGACCCGTACGCTCATACAACGTTTTCCAAGGTTTCAAACCTTATTTTCAACACTTTTCATAAATTCGACACTTTTCGACAAAACTCCAAAAACTCAATCTTTAACGTTTACTAAAACGTTTTTCCCAAAATATCATTCAATGTCACTTCTTAAACACATTTTCACTTCCAAAAGTTTGTCAAAACTCTCATAACAACTAAATATCGCTTATTGGGTTTTAAGACCCAACAAGGGTCCATTAAGATATTTATAAGTCCAAAATACGATCCAAGTCCAAAACCAAGGTCCGTTTACATACATAAGCTTATACCAATATTTAGAAAATAATTCGGACCACAATAAGCCCTCCTCTTAAGCCACGGCTTAAATAGACTTATTGGGCTGTGAGTTCATAAGTTCAAAATTATGTATATTAAGCTTAAACATAAGCTAATGAGCTACGTATCGCATATGGTTACTACCATAAGCCTCAAAAATAGTCCACAACATACGCCATAACACAAAAATAATCAAAATCATTTTCCTAGTGATTTTGGGAAACTTTTCAAAATCACCGAACCTTGAAGATGGCAATCCTACTACGCCTTAGCTTCTTAAACTCTCTTTCCAAAATTTCCACAAGCTCTTCTACAAAATTTAACTTAGCATCAACTCGAATCTCATCCAAAGGCACTTGCAGTGTTGGATCAGCCAAACACTTCTTAAGGTTCGACAGGTGGAACGTGTCATGAACACCATTCAACTCCTCAGGAAAATCTAACCGATAGGCCACATGGCCTACCTTTTCAATAATCTCAAAAGGTCCAACAAATCTAGGTGCTAACTTCCCTTTCTTCCCAAAGCGTACTACACCTTTCCAAGGCGACACTTTGAGCAAGACATAGTCACCTACACTAAACTCTAGAGGCTTCCTCCTCTTATCAGCATAACTTTTCTGACGATCACGCGCAGTCTTAAGTCTATCCTTAATCTGCGAGATCTTCTCAGTAGTTTCTTGCACTAACTCAGGTCCTATCAACTGACCTTCTCCAACCTCAGCCCACATAATTGGCGAACGACACTTTCTACCATACAATGCCTCAAACGGAGCACATCTCACACTAGAATGATAACTATTGTTATACGAAAACTCAACCAACGGAAGATGAACATCCCAACTTCCTCCGAAGTCCAGGACGCACGCTCTAAGCAGTCCTCCCAAATCTGAATAGTACGCTTACCCTCTAAACCACGTCAGAGGGGTGATAAGCCGACCATGTCTAAACGAGTTCCTCCTCTTGCATAACCTGCAAAACCTTGATGTGCAACCTATCATGAGCCGATTTAATCGAGATCGGTACTACCATGTCAGTAGCAACTATCTCAGTCAAATACAATCAGCAACCTTTTCCATCTTATAATCCCATGCATATGTAGAAAATAAGCAACTTAGTCAATCGGTCCCACAATGACCCAGATTGTGTCAGCCCACTACGAGTCGTAGGCAACTTATCACAAAATCATAGCTATCCCTTCCCATTTATCCACAGGGAATCTCAGGTTTGCTGAAGCAAAGCCAGATGGCCTGATGCTCAGCCTTAACCTTCAGACAAGTCAAACACTTACTAACATACTTAGCTATGTCCTTTTTCATTCCAGCCACCATACCTAGCTCTTAAATCAAATACATCTTACAGACTCCTTAAGGTTTTGTACAAATAATTCGACTTATGAGCATTCAATATGCCATTTTCAGGTTCTTACCTCACCCTTCAAAGGTACCCATATTCGATCCAGGTAGTATAAATTTCCATCACTTCTTTGCTCTATCATCTCATCCAAACCTCTCTGCAATCCTGCAGACTCATCCGCAACCTCCTTCTGAGCCGCCAGTATCCTATCCTTGATACTCGACTGAAGTATCATATTCATAGCTCTAACTCTCTTAGGCTTTACTCTTTCCTTCCTACTTAGGACATCAGCCACCACATTCGCCTTACCAGGATGGTAGCGAATTTTTCACAGGCATGTACACTAACAACTCTATCCGCGACACTGCGCATAAATCACAAAGCTCTTTTATGACTAAAGATATGCTAAAGACTCTTATGATCCGTATAGATGACACTCTTTGTCCCATACAGATAATGTCTCCAGATCTTAAGTGCAAACACGACCGCACCCAACTCCAAATCATGGGTAGTATAGTTCTTCTCATGAATTTTTAACTGCATAGACGCATAGGCTATCACTTTAACTCTTTGCATTAACACACAGCCTAGTCCTATCCCAGACGCATCACAATATACCACAAAGTCTTTCGGTCCATCGGGAAGAGCTAGAACAGGCGTATTACACAACTTATCCTTCAAGGTTTGAAATGTCAATTCTTGTTCCTCACTTCAGTCGAAAGTCTTACACTTCTGAGTTAAGATAGTAAGAGACTTAGCTATCTTAGAAAAGTTCTCAATGAACCTACGGTAATATCCAGCCAATCCTAAGAACGATCGAACCTCAGTCGGAGTTCTAGGGGCTTTACAATTCTTGACAGCTTCAATCTTACTAGGGTCTATATGAATCCCATTACCATTTATCACATGCCTAAGAAACTGTACTTCTCTTAGCCAGAACTCACACTTAGAAAACTTAGCATACAGTTTCTCTTTTTTGAGCAGTCCCAAGACTAACCTTAAGTGTTCTACATGCTCCTCTTGAGTCTTAGAGTAGATTAAGATATCGTCTATAAACACTATCATAAAATTATCAAGATAAGGCCTACAAACTCTATTAATCAAATCTATGAATATTGTTGGTGTGTTAGTCAGACCAAAGGGCATTACAGTGAACTCGAAATGCCCATAACGAGTTCTAAATGCAGTCTTTGGGATGTCATCCTCATGCACTCTCAGCTGATGGTATCCAGACCTAAGATCTATCTTTGAGAAAAACTGCGACCATTGCAGTTGATCAAATAGATCATCAATTCTAGGAAGTGGATAACGATTCTTAACAGTCAACATGTTTAACTCTCTATAATCAATGCACATCCTAAAAGAACCATCATTTTTCTTAACGAACAATACTGCCGCTCCCCAAGGCGACAAACTTAATCTACTTGGAGTTCCTTGAGTTGTCCCGATAACTCCTCCAATTCAGAAGGTGCCAAACGATGAGGGGACTTTGCTACCGACGTTGCTCTAGGGGTTAACTCAATCCGGAACTCAATTTCCCAAATAGGCGGTAATCCAGATAGATCATCCGGGAATACCTCAGGAAAATCTCTAACCACGACAATCTCTTCTTGTTTCTTATCACCAGCCTTAGCACCCATCAAAAATCTTGCTTTCTCTTCTGGTCGCTCTCCTAATACTCTAAGCACCATGCTATCCGGTAGTGGTATCCTCACTACCTTCTCATGGCAAATTATTGCAGCCTTATAATTGGATAACTAGTCCATACCTATAATGACATCAAAACTCCCGTGCCCAAAAGGTATCAAATCGATGTCAAAGACATGACCCTCGATCTCTAGTTTGCAACCTTTAATAACCTTATCAATCTCTACTACCTGCCCGCTAGCTATCTCAATCTCATATCTAAAACCTAAGTCGCTGGGCTCTAAGCCTAATAGAGGTATGAAAGTAGTGGAAACAAAACTATAATCGGCACTAGAGTCAAATAAGGTAGTGGCAAAATAATTGTTCAAAGTAAACATACCCGTCACAATGTTCAGATCCTGGCGAACTTCCTTTGCTCCCAAAATGAATGCCCTACCCCTAGCCTGGTTCCCTTGGTTTCCAAGACCCTGACCCCCGTTATTAGCAGTGATATGTGAGAAATCACATATCCGTTTTATACCAAAAATGACCCCTGAAAAGATGAAAATGTGCATAATTATGCTTGTATATGTGTATTTTGTCTTTTGTGAATGTATATGTACGGATATTGAAAATATCATAAGAAAACAGCCAAAACCGGACAAAAACAGACACGGGAACGGAATGAGTACACAAGAGATGGGAAAGTATAATCAATGGTCAACAAAAGTCAACCATGGTCAAGCTTTGGTCAACACAAAATGACAAAACCTTGAAAATTCCAAAACAACCCTTGTATGTTAAAACATTTCACCTATGGTCCTTAAAACAATAACACCGTTAGTCCTTTTATATTAAAAAGACTAACAGTCGTTATCTACTTAACCAACCCCTTTTACCCAAGCCCATATTTAAACCAGCCCAAACCCTTTTATTAATCCAAGTCAATGCCCCAAATTCCCTTAGTCAAACAAAACGAATAAAAAGAAATGGCGTGAGTTTTAGTTTTTACTATTCATTCATCCTCCCCAATTCACCATCCTCAGATTAACTCAATTAAAGAGCAATTAACCCACTCCCATACTCGTCCAACGTGGCCACAAAAGATGCTTAGTACTATGCTCCAGCTCAGCAGCCAAAACGTCACTCAAAAGCTATGATTGGCTCATTCTTACACAAGGAATGACACGTAATCTACAAAGAAACACACAAAAGGAAGGAATTTGCACTGAATTTAGTACAAAAGAAGCACACAGCTCCAAACAAACGGGATGTGCTCACACTTTGATCCAAGGGCCACAAATCAGCATCCAATGATTAGAGAAATTGAAGGGCCAAGATTAGAAGTTGCAAAGAGGAGCGTCCAAGGAATAAAAGCTTCCCTCTTGCCATATAAATAGAGGAGCTCACTCACTCACAGTCATCGTTGTTCTTATCTAGTTTTTTATGTAGCTTTAGGGTAGCTTTTAAATTTAGCTTATGTAATTTTCAGCTTAATATAATTTTTAATTCTGTTTTCAGTTTATGTAATCTCATTTTCAAGTTTGTACTCAGCCTTTAAATCAATAAAAATTTAGTTTACTCTTGGTTTCGTTTACAATTTCTGCTTTTACTTATTATGCACTCATGGTTTAAAAGCTCTTATTTACTGTTTCATAAGCTCAAAAATGATGAAGCATTGCAGATTAACTTGGAGCTACTAGAAGAAAAGCGAGAACAAGCAGCTATAGCAGAGGCAAAGAGCAAGAGACAAATGGAAAAGTACTACAATGCCAAAGTTCGGAACACAAGATTTAAGCCAGGAGACTTCGTATATCGTAGCAACGAGGCAAGCCGCGCAGAAGATACCGGGAAGCTAGGACCCAAGTGGGAAGGCCCATACGAAGTCACAGGAGCACTTGGGAAGGGATCGTACAGGCTAAAAGACCGCAACGGAAAAGAGCTTCCGCGGGCATGGAACGTTTGTAATCTTAAGAAGTGTTATATACACAAAATGTAAGCAGCTTACCCATACGGACCTCGTAATGGGAAACGCATTTTTACTTTATTCCTTGTAGTAACTTTTAAGTATTATGTAATATGTCTGTCAATTTCAATGAAAAAGTGAAGACTAGCTACCTTCACAAGTTGTGTTTTGAAAATTTTTAATTTATTACTTCGCAAAGTTATCTGTTATATGTGATTAAGTCGCGCACGCACGGAGCATGCCTCCAATAATGTTATTCCGCATAACAAAAAAGGGTGAGTAACCTACAAACAAGACTCAAACATGCATAAGAGGCATTGCAAGCCCGACATTCAAAGTAAGCCTATTACAACATAGCATGATAAGGAAAGCAAAAACTTTAATCATAGTACGTCCGGATACAGATTATTGTAAATAAAGATAGCACGGATAAAAGTGTGTTGATTACAAAAAAATCCGCGAAAAGGTCACATGCGACCGCGGAGAAACAAGCAAACTCAAAGAACGGCGTCCCTAGCTTCGTTCTCCAAATGAGAAAAAACATCACCAGCATCACCTGTGGGTGAGCCTTCAACATTACCTTCGCCTTTGGACCCCGGAATAACATCCACCGGGACCATACCAGTCAAATCTAAGTTCTCATAATCCTCCACTAGGAGGAAAGGATCAGGATTGGGAGGAATAACCATGGTGGATAAAGTCGTAGTAACAAGTACCGTAACCAAGGGCTTCGTAGAAGTCTCCGGAAGAATAGCCAATGCTTCAGTAGATACGGGGTGATTTATAGAAAAAAACACATCTCTCAAAAGAAAAAGACGCTTAGCAAGGTTCCTCTCCATCTTCCGCACCCTACGGTGATAAGTCTCCAGAACAACAGATAAAGTTTGACTCCCAATAACAACTTTGTCTTGTCTATGATGCACAGGAACCATCAACTGACCCACGTCAGGTTGAAGGTCGGTCATTCCTAAGACCTCGGCCATGGCCTCGTCTAATGTCTAAAAAAACAAACCCACATTCGCAACAAAACAATTCAAAATATTTCAAAACACATTTGAGTATTATTTTCTCCCAACGGAAAAACTGTAAAAAGTGGGGCTACGAGAACTTACCTCAAGCAAGTCTTTAGCAACCAAATCTTAATAACACTAGCAAATGCAACGACGCCTGCACACGACCTAGTCCAGTTATGTCCCAAATTTAATCATCCAATTCCAAAACAATCTTCACGTTTGATGCATAGAGTTTAGACGCGTTGTACAATTACTCATAACAAGTTAGTGGTGTGATGGTTGACGACATATTTCTACAATCATATCAATCTCATTACTCGATAATACATACTTATACTATTTAGAGAAAATAGATAAGTAATATAAGTAAATATTTATAATTAATAATTATAAATATATATCGATAAGTCTATTCGGTAACCTTAGCCACCTCAAAATAATCATGTTAGAGTTGAGAATGAAATGTTTACTCATAATAAACACATTAGAGAAGTTTCGAGAAAAATTATATTTTTTGTTTTTTAGTGAAAAAAATTAACTAAATAATAAAATAATATTTTATTAATTAAAATCAAAAATCATGTTTTAGAAAAATTTCTAAGTATAAACCTTTTACGAAATTTCGACATGACCCGTACGCTCATACAACGTTTTTCAAGGTTTCAAACCTTATTTTCAACACTTTTCATAAATTCGATACTTTTTGACAAAACTCCAAAATCTCAATCTTTAATGTTTACTAACACATTTTTCCTAAAATATCGTTCAATATCACTTCGTAAATACATTTTCACTTTCAAAAGTTCGTCAAAACTCTCATAACGACTAAATATCGCTTATTGGGCTTTAAGGCCCAACAAGGGTCCATTAAGATATTTATAAGTCCAAAATACGATCCAAGTCCAAAACCAAGGTCCATTTACATATATAAGCATATACTTATAAGTAGAAAATAATCCGGACCACAATAAGCCCTCCCATTAAGCCACGACTTAAATAGACTTATTGGGCCGTGAGTCCATAAGCTCCAAAGTACATATATTAACTTGAAAATAAGCTGATAACAACGTCTCGAAATTTGGTTACTACCATAAGCCTCAAAATAGTCCACAAACATATGCCATAACACAAAAATAGTCAAAATCACTTTCCTAGTGATTTTGGAAAGATCACGTGGTATATAAGCCCAAAATAAGCCAAGAAGTAGCTTAAAAATAAGCCCGAATAAACTATACAAGCTAGTTTGTGTTTTAAATTCTATAAAAAATACATCTAGCAAAATATATTATTCAACCATCACGACCACACATCAAAACTACAAAAACCCTTATCCCTCTTTAAATCCAAACGAACCAAAACACCCTCTTTTATTCATTTCATTTCCTAAAAAATCATTTTCACGACGGATCAACTTGTACACCCCCCCCCCTAAACTATCTATTCATAAAAAAACCCAAAAGGACAACAAAATTAAATTTGAAAAGTTACAAGAAATCTTCAAAAATGTATATTTTGACACGAACCGGACAACCCAAACGTTGTTTAAATGAATACCCAAACACTCATATCAACCCAGAATATTACGTTCTCGATCAAAGTTGGAAAATTTATGACGGATTGTGGTGGTAGGTGGCGGACGAACACCAAACACACACACACACACTTATGTGTGTTTTTTTAAAAATGAAATGGATAATGAATGGAGATGTTTCTAGTGGAAGAATATAAGTGTACAATGGTTAGACAAACATGCTAAAAAAATGGCATGTTGTCCCTTGTTGACTTATTTGACCGGCCATAGGATCCAAGAGGTCTCGGGTCTTTCTTTTCGTGTCGGAATCACTTAAAAGCTCGCAAAACTCAACCGTAAAATTTACCCCAAAGTTAATTAGCATTTTTATTCACCTTAAAAATATTTTTCCATTAACCTAGAGTATTCACACGACATATTTACACTTTAAACCCTTTCAAAACTCATCCTGGACTTAATGGATCGTGTCGGACCCCCTTTTTTCGGCATTTTCTCAAAATTCACGGGCTAAACCCACCCGGAATAACATAATAACACAATTAAACCATTCCAAAAGGGATTATTAGTCACAATAAACCATAATTCACCACAATTCTCATAAAATCACCACCGTCAACACGGTACAAAAATCTGAATAAAGACAAAAGTCAAATAGTCAAAGGACTATAAATAAAATATTCAGAACACAAAAAGATCAAAGGTTACAGAGCTGCACCAGTGTATTCTCTCCTCACCGAGTTAGTGGTTGTAGCAAAAGCATTCTCAGTCCTAGTTCTCTTGTTATTATCTTTCACATTCCTATCCCTACTAGGCTCTCCACTATTCCCTCTCTGCTCAGGGTTCTTCTTTAGTGATCCATTCCTAATAGCTTCATTAGTTAGTGTACCAAATTTTTGAACAGCCTTCTGAATTATCATTGGCTCCGTTGCTGCCACCATCCCTCAGATCTGTGGAGCAAGTCCATAGATTGTGGAGATCGTTTAAGCCCATCTAGGATATATTTTACAGATAATATAAATATGTAGCGTAATAATAAAGAACAATATATTATCAAACAAGGTTTTATCATTAAACGTTTCCATCAAGCCTCAATATTATTTGATCAGAATAATACAGTTACCTATCTCTAAACAGTAAAAAAAACAAGGGATCAAGGAAAACCTTGAATACCTAGACGCTAACACATCACATAGACTCCCACTCTTCAACAATAGGTGCACTAGGCCTAACATCTTTAGGTTGTTCCAAATTATCCTTACTAGACTTAGATGTAGTTGATTCACTCACATTAGTCTTATAGACAGAATCATCTAATCTAGCAAAGGACAAGTCAGGTCTTGAGGGCATGTAGTTCCTAGTGTAGGGAGGAGGAACTGCAGGATATCCCTCAACCTTCTTGAACATATCATTTACTTTATTATTTTCCTCTTCAATCTCATTCACACTACTATCAGATGCACTTTCAAACACTTTACTATTATCCTTATGAATATCATGCAGTTCATTCTTAGTCATTTGACTGTCAAAACCAATACCAGTCTTGTTATTAACACTTATTTGACTGTTTAACAAATCAGTTTGATTCTTAGATGATGTTTTAAACTTTTCTAATTTGAGTTTCAAATCATCCTTTTCTCTTAAAGCCTCTACTAACTAATTTTTAAGCTCTTTAATAGAATTATCTCTTACCTTAACATCATATTTCAAAAATGCAATGTCTTCCTCATAAACAGCTTCATTTTTTTGATGAACAACAATTCTAGCTTCTAATGATTCTAAGCCTAATTGAATAACCTATACATTTCTAGGTTAGATTTTTTAAGCTCTCTTTCTGTCTATCAAAGTTTTCATTTAAGGACTTATAGGATTTCAAGCAAGTCTTTAGAGCAAGTGATACCTCAGAGTCTAAGACTTGATGAACTGAGTACCTGAAAGAAAATAGGGCCATAAGAGCAAAGTCAGTGGGTCCCTTCTTCATCATGAAAGCTCCATTCATAACCACCTATCCCTCTTGAACAACTAAGGCGATTTGCATTAGTCTCTACTGGTACAAATTCTTCTTGGAACATCTCTATGTCTAATCCTCCTGATTCCCTTGTGCCCTGCATTCTCAAAGCAAAGTACATCTCCTTTGACAATGTAACATTCACCTTTGTCTTGGTTCAAAGCCATAGTTTCTTTGCCATTAAAGTTTTATCATTCATTCCTTGTCGTTTCTTTAAAGAATCTCTTTAACTCTCATGTAAGTCATGGTCACCTGCCATTTGAGATCTATCTCTTCAAGATCATCAGTATCAATCTGCTCTAGGTCTTCATTATCCAACTGTTGATTATTAGATTGACTGACAAAGAAGAAAAACATGACATCATCAGCATAGGATGAGGAAGAAGCTTGTCCCTGTGAGTTAGCAGTAGAAACTTCATGAGCAATATTAACTGCTTTATTAGTACTGCTAGTGTTTTCTAAAAATACAAAATCTACATTCTGAGAGTTTGAACTTGAGCTTGATTGGCTTTTAATCTCAGCTTCATACACCTTCAAGTTGTTGTACAAGTCATCATGCTTAATGTGTCTAGATCAAGATTTGTTTCTCATAATCAAGGCAATATTATTCCAAGCTAATGGTAGACTTCTTAATAACTTAAGATTTGCATCTTCCTGGGAGATAACTTCACCATGAATTTCCAAAGGGAAGATGATTTTTCTGAAACTATCATAGGTTTTTATCCAGTACCTCCAGCATCTGATGCAGTAAAATTCTCATATTGCTACTTCAGAATGGTTTTCTGCATTTTCTTTGATTCTTTGTTGCCTCCAAACCTGATCTTGATAGCTTCCCATAGGGTGCATCACCATTCATAATAACCTTGATTCCATGAAACTTCAATAGGTGCTCATCAGGAATGGCCAACAACAAAGTGCTTTTTGCTTTTAAATCATTCTTTCTTGCTAGCTTTTGTTCATCTGTTTTAGGAGGAATAGGACCTTTAGTACTAGCTAACGCAATAGTAGGTGCATCACCATTCCACAATAAACCTCCCAAAGAGCATAATAATTGTGAGTAAGACATGCTCCAATTCTCATGCACCTAGATCATAATCTCCAGTTTTGAGTACTAGGAATTTATAAGTGGCAGACACTGTTTGGGTAGTTTCTGTCTGTGATTCCATCTTCTCTTTGATTATGAGATCTTGTGTAGATATAGTATTCTTCTTATTCAGAGTTTCTCAACAAGCTCTGATACCACTTGTTGATCCCAATGAACAGATTTTCTAAGCTTGTTAAAGCTTAGTTAACCTGGATAAATCCAAACTAACTATACGAGAACTAGATTGTGAATACTAAAAGTTATTCGAAATGTAACTGTAAATAATAACAAAACACTGAATACTAAACTTTGAATATATTGATTGCTAATATTCTGCCTAGGTTACAGAATAACTAACTATGAGATAAAATATTAAACAAGGTTTATATTTGATCAGAATAGAACGGTTACTCAAGTTTGATTGCTCATCAAACTTTGCATATATTGATTGCTCAAGTTTGATTAGAACTTTATATCTAGGAATAATAATAACAAAGATAAACAACTTGAATAGCGGAATTAAACAAGAACAATGTTATTATTAAACAAGGTTTTATATTCATATGATTCCACCATGCCTCAAATTCTATTTGATCAGAATAGAACGGTTACTCTACCTAGTAACAGGGATCAAAGATCCTCGAGGCTAAACCAACTAACTAGACGTCTATATTGTATTGTGTACACACACACTTTTTTCTGGATGCTAAAACTATGTGTCTATGTTCTCTTTATATAGAGAGATCATGACTTACAAAGAGTATAACTAAAAGATATAAACAAGAAATCTTTTAAACATTAAAAATATCTTCTGCTTTCTTTATCATCATAAGGAGATCTTCCAGAAATCTGCATCATTTTGATATCTTTGACTAAATCTTCATAATTTCTTCACCAGCTTGTAGAATTCCAATCTGCTAAATATAGTCCTATGTTTCATCTTTATATATTTTGTCTCATCTAATCTAGAATCTCCAACATTCCCCTATTCCTTTGTAACCTGCATGTCACCAACACAAATGGTTAAGCTGCAAATCATATCTCTGTAATCTTCTTCCCTTTTTTTGTCATAATCCAATAGGGGTCTTCAGTAGACAAGCAAACGTGATCATAACAGCTACAAATCAAATACCACAAACAACTAATCTCCAGCCTACTAATACTCAAATTGCCCCACACATTACAACAAATAAGAAAAAACATCTGACATAAAATAAAAAACAAGCAGTAGTAATAATATCAGCAGTATAACGAAACACTAAAGTCTCCCCTCAAGTGTGCATGGTAGAGGTTTTAAACATTTTAACAATAAATCTTTCCCAAAAATATGTTAATACCATTTCTTGAATCACGAACGTCTGTAGCTTTATATGTAATATCACTTGATACAGAACAAAAGATATAACGAAATTGATGAAGAATGTAATAATATCCCAAACTGTGTCTTATATCTTGACTATCCAACGTGACCTCCAAACTCATACTTAGGACCACAAAGTATAAGTAAGAACCGTATAACCCTTACAAAATCCTCATTTATCCCATAAAATGAGACAACTGAGCACAATAACGTAACTCCTTTAAGTGATAGCTAAATGTAAGCATTGAGCATCCTTAAGAAAATCACACATTGCTAAGATTCTTCAGTCCTCTCAACACCATTTAAGCACAAACAAGTAAATTTAAAAGTGTAGACAACCCATTTAAGATATGATAAGAACACCATCAGAAAAACCTCAACTAACAACATCAATTAAGTGACAATCAATCATCTTCATAATCACATCTTCAATAAATAACCAAATCGAGCCATAAAATAATTAAGAACAAACTGAAATAATTTTAGTTCTGTTCGAGATCCAAACATCGTCTGTTGTCCAATATCGGCTAACAGTGGCATTACTATCGAGCAATACTAATACATAACTGGCAGTATTAACCTTTCGTTGCCAGCATTACTAATCATATAGGAAGCAGTATAAACACACAAATATCATAAACCAATAGTAGAAACTTCTAACTTACTACTGTTCTTCAAACATGGCAACATTAACTTATACCTTGGCAGTGAGCAGCACTAAGATCATTGGCAGTATTAACATACGAGCAGTACTAAGTATTAATACCTTATCAATATTAGCATCTTTAAGTATTTATGGGAACCGAATATAAATCCTAAAGATTAGGACTTGCTTATCATAACAGCTCCCAAAAATATATCAATCACGAATTAGCTACCAAATATACAATAGGATATTATGTAGCAAATCACAATCCACCTAAAAAATCTGCAAGCAAACCTGTACCTGCCAAAAACGACACGCATCCATATCCATATCATGTTTCTTTCCAAAATCTCTCAACACAACTCATCTCTCTTCCTGAAACACGAATTAGAAACACAACATCGAATAACCTTAAAACCTTAATGCTTTAAAAACCTGCAGTCATAAAACACGAACTCCATCCTGCTGCTTCTTTTCCAATGAACGACAAACCAGAAACTTTTAGACCCTTTTTTTAAGTCATCCAGACAACACTAATTAAGTGTCACAAAACAAAAAAAACCTGTCGCTAGATCCGTCGCTAATGTGTATTCTCCTTCATCCCATAGCATTTAGCGACAGTTTTTCTGTCACTAAATTGTTACTAATTTGTCACTATTATGTATTCTCCTTCCTCCCATTCTTTTTGTGACACTTTTTAGTGTCACTAATCTGTCACTAATTGTGCATTCCTTTGGCAGTAGAAATAAAGTAATGGAGTACATAAGTTATATTGGCATATAAATGTAAAGCATGTTAGACTATTAGAAAAAGACTACGGTCACCTCTGTGATAATTTATTAATCATTATAGCTCGTAGTTTAATAGTTTAAACCGTACACTGTCGGTATGAAACCGTGTATACTAATACCCGTGTTTTGTAAGAAACTATAAATACCTCTTTTCAACTTTGGAAAAGTAAACCCTCTCATCTATCATTTTACACACACTCTTTAGTGTGTTTGTCCTTAGTTCTCTCTACCAGTCTCTCTCTAACTTTCTCTCTCTAGATCTCTCTAGATCTATACATGTTTGTGTGAATTCGGGATCCTACAATTGGTATCAGAGCCTAAGTGGATTCGTGGTTGATTCTTATGGTTAATAAGCTCAAATTTCGTGGCTTATTTTGATCAAAAAACCCCACGGCTCAAAACTTTTTTTTTTGCTTATTAGGTTGGTTAATCTTGTTGTTTCTCTTGCTCTACATGTTAAACAAGTATGTGATGCCAATTACAAGATACACAAGGATCTCTAGTATTCGAAATCTAGCTGAAAAGATCGAATTTATTTGGTGTTCTACATGGAAATTGCTTCATTTTTGAAGATCCATAAAGGAATACAAGTTAAGGTGTGTTTAAATTTCAAAAACCCACTTAGTATTACTTGTTCAAGCTTAGCTTAATGGAAAATAAGCTCATTTAGTGAAATATTGCTCAATTCGTCCTTGGTGTTCAAAGTGGCGGTTTGATAGCAAAAGGAACAAGATCCACAATTTAAGGAAAAGTGTCACAGCGAGTTGACTGGTTAAAAAAAAAAGGCTGAGTGCTATATAATGTTTAAATATTACACGACGGTTTACCAATTAAGGTTGCTTATATTGGTGGCGGTTTGAGCAGGTTCAATGGCGAGTTGATTATTATATTGTGCAAAAAGAAACGTTATAATGCCTAAAACTCAAAAACCAACAACGGATTGATGTACTTTATAACCGGCGAGTTTGCTCAATATACACAGGCGAGTTAAGAAAACAGAAGGCGAGTTAGATAACACATTTGGCAGCGAGTTGCTCTAAATTGTCACGGCGAGTTACCAACTGCAGCGGTTTTGATTTATATTATTGATCCAACAGTTAACAAAATAGGCGGCGAGTTAACTACTTGCCGTAGCGAGTTAATGAAAGTTGAGACTAGGCCAGAGAGAATACTCCAAAACCCACGACGGTATTGGCTTAATTTTGTGGCAGCGGTTTGTTAAAATATAGGAGGCGGTTTTGATAAAAAAAAAATTAAGTAATTTGTAAATCTTTTTTCTATAGCATATTTTAACTTATTTTTACATACAAAATCAACATTCTGGTAATAGGGAAAAAAATTTCGGTCGACACCTTTTTAGCGACACGTTTAGGCGGAAAAATAAGTAAAATAAAATTTTTTCTTTTAGCCTTTTTAGCTTATATTTTACAACCAAATTTAAATTTAGTGATAGGAGTAAAATTTATTTTTTTTTCATAATCCACTGCGCCAAATTTCCAAACAAATCAACAAACCAAGATACCACAACCAAGTACTCACAGATAATCAAAACCACAACAAACAAAACCTAAATCACAACAAGTATTCCATATCACGGTTTTCTATCTATTGATTTTGTAAAACTCAGTAATCTTTTATCGGTTTTAATCATAGACTTGTAAAACCCCGTGAATGTTAATTGCATTTAAAATCACAACATCAATCACATTATCTACTTAAGATCCTTAATTTCATTTCACACATCGAATTTATAATGGAATCTTTGATTTCTAATTTTCAAGAGATAGAGCTGCACGAGACACAACTGGTTGTAAAACAATTGCACTCCGTACGCATGCTATGGTTTGAACAGCTCGAAACACATCTTAGTAATCTCTATCACAACAAGTTATCTCGTGCTGCTGATGCATTTAAACCTGCATTTCTCGCGTTCTTCGGTGCAGAGCATCAGACTTACGGAATAAAAGATGTTCCATAATTAGATAATTAAAGCTACAATTTGAAAGAAAAAGAGAGAATCTTCATGAGGTTCATAGTCAAAGACTTGGTCTTAAAGTACTCCCGCTTGCAAGTTCAAAGAATATTTGCCTCACCAGGCGTAAACTCTTTCAGATCTACTAAGTCAATGTTGGCAGGACGCCTTTCACGATGTACATGTACTGTGATCCTGAAACTTACAGACGTAATTTAATCGAGTACCTAGATATGCTTGTAGATGTACTTCATGAAAGTGTACTTCAATATGGTATATTACGCATGAAGGAAAATGAAGTTAATGCACTAAAGGAGAATGGAAGACAGTTGAATGATGAAATACTTCATGAGCACAAATAAGAAAAGTTTTCACGCTGCACCAGTCATAAGATGTTCAGATCCATCGATTCAACAGTGGAAACAGTTTGATTGTATCCAAAAAGCATGTGATAGAACAGAGAACAACAATGCACTCACAAACAGGAAGATGAAACTCAGTTACAGCAGCACGAGTGCTTGGTCACTGAAAGTACAACATTGGAAGCTAAAGTGAGCACGGACGTCAAGGCATTGGATGGTGGGATGGTTGCCATCGACAGCAATGGGACATATTCAGACAAGCATGATACAAGTAGCAGTTCAAGAAATCATACCACACAAGCTGTGGATGCAGATATCGGACCAGTAAATGACGAAGAGCCATTTGCTGAGGTATAATTGACTGCTCTACATAATATCTCTTGCTGAAAGAACAAACAGCATACTGAGCAATCTAACCCAATTATGACACACATATTGGAAACTATAGATAGCAATTACCACACCTACTTCAACAAATATGTGCACATGGGAGAGAGATTGACCAGGATGCTTTTGCTTAAGCTGAAGCTTCTCAAAAGAACGAAAGATATGTTTAGTATGGAAGTTTCAATGAACTTTCAAAACGATTTTACAAATTGAAAAACATAATCGTAATTCACTTGAAATTTCAATACAACAAAAGGAAGAAAAGTTTCACAGTAACAAACATGTAAGAATAATGACTATCTGAATTTGTGAATTTCTTTTGTGATAAATAGCTTTTGAAAAGCTCAGCTAAAGGCCAAAACACACTAATTTGCGACTTGAAGAAATCCAAATTAATGGGGGGGGGGGGGGGGGGGGGGGGGGGGGGGGGGTGGGGGGGGGGGGTGGTTGGGACACAAAAAAGAAGCAAGTAATGAATCCAAAGTTAAAATGACATCGATGTAATGGAAAACCTATGAACATCGAAATTAGTAGACATAGTGTGGCTAAATACTTCAGCAAATGAGCAATTACAAAAAGAAAACATAGCAATTGAAACAGACCTTACAAAGAACTATATGATACAAATAAAAAGACACGCGTTTCAGAATAAAGACAACAGTGACTCTTTATTAATCTCAAATTAATCAAAAGTCTGCGAGAAATGCTGATTTAAAAAGCTCAGAATCAGTAAAGTTTGCAAATGCGGCATAAAAAAATGAACTTAGAAAGTTAAAGGAAATATCGTAGATTATAAGTTTTGCCAAAGCATCATCTTAGGTGAAGCCTCCATACAACCATACACTAGAAACCATTATAGTTGTTAGACAACCGATGCGTTTACGACTAACGACCTAGAATGTTCCAAGACCTAGACGGTTTGCCCTCCCAAGTTGATGAGAAAAATGATATGTCACTCCTTACTATTGCCTAAAAGATAAGAGATCTGCTGCTATGCAAAACCATCAGGGAAGAAATGCACTAACTACTTTAGGAATAGGTCCATAAAGAATCCTTCGTATGTTGTTCTAATGATATGGTTCATGCGTACTTTCTAGAGGATGCTAGGAAAATGACACAAGACAAAACCAGGATTCCTAATCATAGGGATATGGCCTCTACTAGAGCACACTGCACTCCTAATGCTTGTACACCAAAACCTAGAAACATATATAGGAGTTCTCCTGTATCTAAGTGTAGTTTGTGGGAATGGAGTCAATGGTGTGCCACTATAGAATCACTCTAGGCATTCTAGTTTCTTCTTGGACACCAAACAATTTGTATTGTTCGATTTGTACAAATATATCTTTAATACAAATCATGATGATTGGTATAACAAGATCCTGAATAAGTGAATCTCCGTGCTAAAGTTCAGTTCACTCAAGATCAGAAAACCAACAATCCCGCCTGAACCAAAGAACCACTCATAACCCTGGTAAGGCAGATTGTGTGTAGACAAAGGTTTTCTCTAATAAGTCTTCCGTTGTTGCATGAGAAACCAAACATCCTAGATCTTGGTCTAAGTGGAAATCAACGGGGTAGACATTTTTCAAACTGTTATTCTTAGGTGGATACCTACTGAAAGAATGTTCACCGATATGCACACCAAAGTCGACAGTGAACCTCCAAAAGATTCAAATTATGATATCACTAACACATATGAATGCAATCAAACTCTTTATTTAGTGCATGTCCTATCTAACTCAATTGCATTACAACTATCAATCCTTTAAAGGAAAGACTCAGCGTTTTTGGTTACCAAAAAAGACTGATATCTTCATACGTCTGGAGTTCAAGGAAACAAATCTGATGGAAACATGAATGCTTCAGATGATGTTTGAACAGAGCAGTTCAAGCCTCGGTCTTCATTGTCAAATAATGTTTGAACACATCAGTTCAAGCCTCGTTCTTCATCAAATGATGCCTGTTTAAATCAGTTCAGGCCTCGCTCCTTAATGTCTAATGATGCTTGATCACAACAGTTCAAGCCTCGGTCCTTATTATCTGAAGACGTTTGGACAAAACAGTTCAAGCCTCGTTCTTCATCTTGATGACGCTTGATCACAGCATTCAAGCCTCGATCCTCATTGTCCTCCTGATGTCTTTCACATCATATTCAGGCCCTCGTTTTCATCTGATGACGTTTGAACAAAACAGTTCAAAACCTCGTCCTATAAATGTCAAATGTCATCTAGCTATGCAAAATCGTACACTTTCAAAGCCCTATTCCTTAAAAGTAAAGAAGGTGTACCCTTCAAGAAAAGGAAAGTGTAACGTGTCAATGCATTATCCTTGACAACGAAAAGAGAAATCTTTTCGTCATGATCTAATATAACAAAACATTCCAAGTTTTATGGTAATGGTCTTTGTAATCAAATGTATAGATTATGCTACCCCATCTTCAGATAAAAGAGAAAATTGTACGTGTTTAGTGCATTTATCTTAATAACTAAAAGAGAAATCTTTCGATTCTGAGCTTACTTCGAAACACTCAATGTTGTTAGCTCAAAGACGATGGCTTTCGTATTCTTCATACGAAACCAGTTTTCAAATAAAAGGAGAGTGTACGCTTCAGTGCTCTTTACCTTCAAAGAAAGAGAAAATCTTCTTGTTTTTTTGACCATTCACCCATTAACAAACATATAAATTTTCCCTGCTTGTTCGTTAGTTAAGTATTACCAACTACATTATCTGGTATTAATAATTCCCTAGAATCAAAAATAGCAATCACATATGCAATTTTTGAAGGGGGAGAATAGTGAATTAAATGTGATTAAAACGATTTATCTTGGTCTTTGAATGTGTATAAAATGGTCAAATGTGAAAGTGTAGGGTGTTAAATCTGCAAGGTGTTAAATCTTATCTGTAGTGTGTTAAATAATGTCTGGCTAGGAGATTAAGATAATCTAATATGCCTTGGATCTCTTGCTTAATGTTAGATAGTTTGTTGCATATTCTTTGATGCGAATGTTATCCTACTGTATGGCGGTTTGGTGAACTGTTGGGCACGTCCTTAGGCTGAATGTCCATGTCTTGGCCCAATAAGCAAATAAAACCTCTAGCCTATTCCAAGACCATTTTGTCTTTGTTGACCTCGCATACAGCATATCTAACATGTCATTGAACCTATAATATAATCTCTAGACCATTTCGACCAAGGTTGACCAATGATGACATAACCCCAATGGTCGCAGTGACTCTAATGAAGAATAACTTCGTGCTAATCTGAATATTAGTGGCATGTCAAACTCAAGGCAACACTTTATCTAACATTGATTATATGTGCCCTATGTTTGATCTACTTTGTTGATATTCTTTAACAAATACTAAAAGATGGTAATAGCTAATATTCCTGCACCTGAAACCTACAAGATGAGATGAACAGATCCTTTATTGCTTAGAACATTTACATATTTGGAAAGGTACCTCTTCCTAAAAGATCTACAGAATTTGCAGAAGAATCCAAAACTTCCACATTTCAGTTTGATATTTCAAGAACCAAACTCGTTAGTGCATACACTGCATCAGCAAATTCCCTCTATTTCGATCATTCAGTGTCTGGAGATACACTGACTCAATGATGCAAAGACTAGGGTTAATAGCTTTTCAAACATGATGGAAAAATGGTTTACACTGAATGTTGATCCTTGTCCGGAAGGCCTTAGAATCACTCCCTATATCCTGCATACAACATTCGCCTTAAACTAAATGAACCCAAGACTTAAGCTTTGGAATTGTAAATCTATCACTTAACTGAAGCCTGAAGAAGAAGCTGTGCAGAAGAGAAGTCCATGCTACTCATGCAAGAATTGTGTCTTAATCTGAACCCGAGCCCATACAAAGAAGACAGTCTGGTATTGCTTTCAGAGATTCCTTTATTGTGTCAAAGAAGAGGTCTTCTGATTCGTCTAAGAAGCTCAAGGGTATTCAAACTCTTACTCCTGCTGAACAAGAGGCTGCTGACATAATGAAAGCTCTCAAGGAAAGCAAGAAAATAAGCAAGAGACAGCCTGGAACTGGAGGCTCAAATGAAGGAACTGGTAACATACTAGGGGTTCCTGATGAGTCCACAGTCGTCTCTAGAGCCTCAAGTGAAGGAACTGGATCCAAGCCAGGGGGTCCGATGAAGTGGAAATAGCTAATTCTTGAGTGGAAGCAGTGATGTACTACATAGATGTGGACAGTGAACATTTTGACAGAGATGATAATGCTGGGGATGATAATGAGGAAACTAAGCCTGATCCTGAAGAAATATATAAGTAAAAGATGAACCAGGAAAAACTACTATGGAAACCGAAGTTGAATCCATGGTCACTGTTCCTATCCAACAAGTTTCTTCATCTGTTCCTTTACTGATACTTCAGTCATCGATCTCTCATCTCCTAAACCAGTATCTCCTCCCTGTCAAGAATCATTCATTACAACTTTCACCACCAACATCCGCACTACAGCAGAGCAGTTCAGTTCTTGAAATGGTCAAGTCATGGCTCCTGTACGCATCAGTTCAGGACCCGAGCCTATCATGATGACCCCTGGACAACTCAATTCAGGGCTCGCCCCATCGCCTGTCCCTGCAACTACATACATTCCACCAACAGATAAAGATCTGGAGATTTTATTCCAACCGATGTTCGATGAATACTTTGATCAATCTACAGATAGTGAACCAGTACCTACGGCTACTGTTGTTAACGCTCCAATTGTTTCTACAAATACATCTGTTTCTACAACGATTGCTCAAGATGCACTGTTAGATATTAGAAAAAGACTCGGTCACCCCGTGTATTTTACTGTTTATTATAGCTCGTAGTTTAATAGTTAATAGTACGATTTTCGGTTTAAGTCGGGTACTAATACCCGGTATATTGTAAGTACTATATAAGCCTCTTCCAACTTTGGAAGAGGCAAGCTAGTCATTATTTCCTTTTCATAGAAAACACACTTTCTCTCACTACAAAACTCTCTCAAGTGTTTTCTCTCTCTAGAAACTAGCCAAATCCAAGAATCGACCCCGTGTTATGATATAGGATATACCACAATTGGTATCAGAGCTTATGGGATGATTAGATCGTGTGTATGTGCGATTTCTTGCTTGTTTTAGATCGAAAAGTGTACCTTTGAAGGCTCCTAGCTCGTTTTTTGAAGTTCTCCAAATTTTGTTGTTTGTATTGATAAAGTTTGGGTGTTTCTAGTTGCTATTACCTTATGGTACTGTATTGTGCAAAAGAAATCAAGCAAAATCGTTCAAAAGGGTGATTTTTATGGATTTTCTTGTGTGAAAAAAGTCGGTGTTCTTCGTGGAGAGTTGCCAGAATTTCTTCACGGCGGTTTGCTGAAATATAATATTTTATTAAGTAGGTTACCAACCCTCTGACACACGGCGGGTTGCTTAGGCGGCGAGTTGCTCAAGAGGCGAGTTGTTACTAAGCAGCGAGTTGCTTACCAGCGGTTTGCTTACCAGCGAGTTGCTTACCAGCGGTTTGTTTACCAGCGGTTTGAACAGGTTATCAGCGGGTTGAATATTTTAATAGCAAATATCTAAAGGAAACTCTGGCGGTTTG
>BQNB010059702.1:9972-37216 GCA_026074375.1 Tanacetum coccineum | reverse complement strand
AACGGTGGTAGAAAGAAATTGTGTTTAATTAAGTTGCCTTTTAAGTGTTTAAATCCTTAAACTACACAGGATTTTACAATTCTTGACAAAACCGAGAAAAACAAGTTAATGTTTCACGGGATTTTACAAGTCAACGAAATAAACCGTGTAATTTTGAAAGACTTGAGTTGTTCAGTTTCAATTAGTGAATTGTTCGGTTTCCACTGAAGTAGGGTTGTTCGGTTTCCATTGAAACAAGGTTGTTCGGTTTCTATTGAAATAAGGTTGTTCGGTTTCCACTGAAACAAGGTTGTTCGGTTTCCACTGAATCAAGGTTGTTCGGTTTCCACTAAAATTAGGTTGTTCAGTTTCCACTGAAACAAGGTTGTTCGGTTTCCACTGAATCAAGGTTGTTTGGTTTCCACTTAAATCTGGTTGTTCGATTTCCACTGAAATCAGGTTGTTCGGTTTCCACTGAAACAAGGTTGTTCGATTTTAACTAAGTTGAGTTGTTCGGTTTCAACTAAACTAGGGTTGTTCGGTTTCAACTAAACTAGGGTTGTTCGATTTCAACTGAGTTCAAGTTATTCGGTTTCAACTGAGTTCAAGTTGTTCGGTTTTAACTAAATTTCAAGTTGTTCGGTTTCAACTAAACCAAGTTGTTCGGTTTCAATTGATGTCAAGTTGTTCGGTTTGCACTGCAGTTGGGTTGTTCGGTTGCAACTAAACCAAGTTGTTCGACTTTGAGTTGTTTGACTTGAGTTGTTTGACTTGAGTTGTTCGACTTAGTTGTTCGACTTCAGTTGTTCGACTTCCACTACTACGAAACCTAAAAACTTAAAAACACAAAAAGACACCTTTTTGATGATTGTTTTGCAAAAATACTTATACAACTAGTGTTACTAAAACCCTATAGGACAAGAAAAATCGAAAACTTTTAAGGTTTTTATGCCGAGAACTATTTAAAATCAAGATTTTGCTCTTTATAAGATTTTCAAACACAAAAATGTAACAAAAATGATATTTTTCTTGATTCTAAGCTTGTACACCTATATCATAAAGATACTAGATCAGATTTACCAAGGTAAATAATCCTTTAGTGTACACAATAGCTTTGGAATCAAAAGAAAAAAAATAAAGGACGATTTTGCAAATGAAACAAATGAACCAAAAATAAAGCTTAAACACAAAAACTAAACACACCACTCCATGGATCTTGATACCAATTGAAGAATACAAGTAATCTTTGATATGACATGGGAAGGAACTTAGTGGGAGAGAGTGGAAGGAAGGATGTATTCTAGAGAGAGAAAGTAAGAAACATATAATTCATTAGCAAAGTGAGAATACAAAACCAACCAACACCCTCTCCATGTGTGGAGAGGGTATTTATACTTAGTGAGTGGCCAGTTGGGCCTTGGCCTGCATGGGCTTTCCATGGGCCTTGGACTAATTAGCCCGCTAAGTTTCCAAATATTGCTATACGAGCCATCTACCGATATCTATGAAGTGACCGAGACTTTTCTAGGAATTTTGTATTCCTAACACTTATACTATAAAAGATTCAGTTTGTGTACATTCAATGTGTCATGTTAATGACTTAAACTCATTAAAGCCATAAAGAATCCGCCTGTGTATTTTCCCTAGAGTTACAACTACTTAAACCTATTAAATACCATTAACATGATTATTGAGTGGGGCTACTACCAACAAAACGCATAACAATTTTAAGTGGTGTTTGTTTTTTGTCCAGCAACATCACTTTATCAATCAAGAACAAGGTTTGTAAATTTTGTCCCGAATTTTTATTGTTGACCTAATTTTTAAATTGATTGATTTATTTGATTGGGTTTAACGGGATGTTTTTGTGTGATCTCAAATAACAATTTTCAGGTTGATGATTCATAGGTGCAATTGCCGATTCACAATGAAATTAAGGTATGCTTGATTCTGAGTTATTGATTATTTTTTATGTGATTTTAAAATAGGTTACTATGATTATTTTTGAATGGTATATGTTTTTCAGTTTCGTGATTAAAATCAATGAACATCATGTGTTCGATAAAATGTTTGATAAAAAAATAATTAAAAAAATGGTGCAAAACTGTTAGACCTCATAAACATGAGCCATAAGTATTTTAGGATCACGCCAATGTAGGTAAGCTGCATGTGTTAGTGGATTCTTTTGCAGTGATGTTAGGCTATCACAATAAAGTGGGAGATGAAGTGTTGTTTTTACTATTTTTTGGTATTTTCGCAGTGCTCTTAGCCTGTTACAATGACGTGGTAGAAATCCCGATTTGTGCGTAGTGAAAGGTATGGTTTCTATTAGTGAATTTTTACTTTAAAACGTGACTTTGGAGTTTCTTCTTATAAACTGTTGTTTTCCCTTTCAAAAAATATTGGATGTAGGCGTAAGCTCACATATTGTTATTGTCACCTGATGGATGTCGAGAAGTTGGATGAATGTTATGGTATGTTATAAAATGTTTTTTTAATAAATTCATGTTATTTTTTAGTGTTATCGTATATATATTAATTTAATGTATGTTGTGATTTACGGAATTGAGTGTATCTAGCACAATGAACAAACAATGTATTGAAGAGGAATCAAGGGTATCGAGCTCTAGGAACGAACGATGAGTAGCCACAAATCTCCTTCGATGAAAAGACTGTTGTTATGCTTAATTCCTTGCCTCCAATAGGTTACTCTACACTTCTATATGTATTTATTCTATTTTTATAATAAATTGTTTATTTAGGTGATTCTTGGTACGTGAATTATTCTTAAGATATTATGACTAAAATGCGTAAGCCCAATGTTCTAAAAATTATAAGAACATTTGAAGATAGGGAGATCATACGGAGCAATATATGTGTTAAGATAACTAAGTTCTCATAAATGGTATATGGCGTTTTAGCATAAAAATCAGCAAACATACAACCCTTTAAAGTTGTTTTTCAGCACACAAAATCAGCAAGGTGGACTGTTTATTAAAATCATGATGTAAAAGTTTTAATTGATTACCTCTGCGAATATCATAGTTTTAATTCACATGGGTAACTGTTTATTTATGTTGTGCAAGGTGGACCATGTGAATTAAAACTATGATTTTAATTCAGCACATCCTGAATATCATAAAAATCAGCAACCAATCTTGCATATCAGCAGATGTTGTATACTCGACACTTCATATTCAGCAGATTTTTATGAGAAAATCAAACTTTTACTTTACGGTGTATATTCACATGGGTAACTGATATTCAGGATCGATTAAAATTATGTTGTGCAAGGTGGACCAGTGCTGATTTTCTCATAACTTTTAATTCACATGGGTAAATGTCTATTTATGTTGTGCAAGGTGGACCAGGATCGATCCAAGGAGTGATGTTTTCAAACATTCAAGTTTCTGAAGTTCAGTTACCCATAGTAATCCTGCAATAAAAAAGATGTAGAAACTAATCATCTGTTGTCGCAGTATCAGGAATCAACTATGAACGGATAAGAGGAACATACACAAGCAAGCTGGTGCATTTGGCGTGTAGCAACAATATGCCGGTTCAAGAAAGGTATTGTACCATTTTTATGTATGTATGAATCTGTTGGTAATCACAGTAGTTAACAAGTCACACCTGGAAATTATTTACACTTCACGCTTACTTCAGGATGTAGAAAATACTTAATTAAATAGTTTCAAAAAAAAACTAAGACGACTAGCACATACTAATAAACCAATAACGTCTGCCTTTTGATCACCTTTTGAAATAAAAGGCAGAAACATTATTGAAATAAGCATCCTGAAAATAGTTGGCATGTTCCAACAAACTAATGTTGCTTTATCCTATGTAAATATTCATTATGTGTGGATGCATAAAAACCGCTTTTAATGTGTTTGGGGTTGTTCATGAAAACTGCCTATTTGATTATTTGAGAGTGATGAGAAAAGCATTAGTTTTTATAGGCAGTCAAAACACCAGCTTAATAGACGAAACATGAAAACCACAGGTCACATGAGATGCACCCATAATTTTTTTGCTTTGAGATAATTTTGGTTCATAGGGTCTATGTTTATCAACTCTACGAGATGAATCGCTTTTCTGCAAACTTTCTTTTTACTTAATCATGTATAAAGTTGTGTTTTCTTAAATTTCAATGATATCATGGGTTACTTACATGCTTATTAAATGAGGTTATTTAATGAACTACTGAATGATGTATGATTTTCAGCTTTTGTAAACATATGTCAAAATGGAAGCTTATGAGGCTACAAACTTGTGTGCGACACTGAAAATGCATAATGTGTTGTTCACTTTATGGGCAGCTGAGATGAAATATTACACTAAGGCATTCAATGATACATGGGCAATTGATATTTTAGCTTTACAATAATGGTTGGTTGTTGAACTTTTTGTGGAGAAAATATACATTTACTGAAAAAATTTATGCAGAAAAATTTCTTGGATGTTTTCCTCTCAGCAAGAGTTGTAGTATGCTGAATTTTTTTGTAGAACTTTTCAAAAAAAAGTTTCTTATGTATTTGCTATTTTATAGGCTATGACAGGTCATCGGGCAATGATGAAACACCAAATAGAAGAGAAAGATTAGAAAAAACTTCACCATCATACGGTATATTCTTACTACTTGTTCTCGTATTTTTAAATCGCAATCGCTTCGTTCTTTATAACCCCTCGCCTTTATTCAGAATTAAAGGAAAACAGGGAACCAATCCTCAGGTATATAAAATATATTTATTACATCTATAAGTGAAACGTGTTTGGCTTAAGAAGAACAAATAGACTAATGCAAACTTGAACAAGGGCCAGGGGATCGGTGAGTATGTATGGAAAGATGTGACGATGTTAAAGGCGACATTGTTAGAGACTAAAGCGATACTATTGTTGATAGGTGGTTATTTTGATTATGGTGAAGAGGTATGCAAAACATGTATTAGTATTAGGACAATGATGCTTGGGCATGACCATTCTCAAACTTTACTTGCTTAAGAAACATTGTCCAAGTTAGTTAGATTAAGGACTAAAGTATAAACAATTATTAGCTTTTGTACATTGATATGTATATCACTTCTCCCGGAATCTTAACGTGAAATTATGATTTTCAATATTGTGAAAGTGTATGATGAAATTTATTGTTATGATATATTTTCATTGTGTACAACTTTTACAACCTTAGCAATGAGCTTATGAGTATTAATAGCAAGGACACTTGCAAGAATTGTACATTTTTTTGATCATATAAATATCCATTCAAAGTGCAATGTGTACTTATCAAGGAATATAACATTGATTCACATAAGATGAGAGAACTATGAGTTATAAAAGATGAGGATTTAGGCTATTAAATTGGTAAGCAAAGCATTTTTATGTTAATATGCTAATATAGTTCAAAGTAATTAAGGTGGTTTCAACCAATTACTTTGTTTGCAGTTATATATGGATTTATACAATGCTTCACATAAGTAACAATCAGATTTTTCCTAAACATCAAGCCCGGTGCAACGCAAACTAAACCCCTTGAAATGATATTTTAACTATAAAAGAACCCTAAAATACAAAATCCGTTACACTAACATACCCGAAACATAACGGCCAGTTTGTTCAATTGATACGCAAATCGTTTCTATGGTTAGATGCTAAAACATCCAAAACTAATAATGCCCTGAACAAATTACTTTGTTCAAAGTTAAAGTGTTTTATAAAAAATATATCCATAAGTTGTTTGATACAGTGCTGAAATGGAGAAAGTAGCTTAACAATCCAATTTGGCCTACAGACTAAGTGCGTTGCACGGGTGTCGACAAGCCTCGTTATTTCTAAATGTACACATTAATTTGAACATTTAAATTTAAGTTAAACCAAAATATAAATGCAAATATTAACTACACAAATCTATAATAATCGTCATAAGTTCTTAACTACACATATTTATAATGATCATTCAATCTTTAAAATTCAATTTTGTAACTAAATATTTAATATTATGAGTACAATAATCTTAAACTAAACGAATTAGAAAATTTGCAACTTATTATCTTATGAACGGTTTTACAAATGATTTTACGTAGCCATGTCTATAGTATAAACATTAAACGTCGTGTATTAATAAGTCTCACGTATATGAGACATAATTACTATGGTCTATGATTTTAATATATATCTTGTATCGAGTTACATCTCATATATTTTTATTAAACAATTGCATAACTCTATCTTTATAAAGAGTTGCATAACATAATCAAGTATATTCATCTACTTTTATGTTATAAATAAACGATACATGAAACTTTAATTTATAGCTACAATCAACAATTATCGTTGCCAACAACCACCGTCATCTTTTTCTTCTTTACTATTGATATATATTGGCATCAATTATTCTTGCTATTGGTATTATTTTTTTGTCGTTGCCACAGCATTGCATGAATATCATGTTGGAATATGATAGTCGGTTCTACAAGTTATACATTAGAAATACGTGAGCCTATTGGGGGCACACGCGTTAAATACTTAGAGTATGTTTTATTTCACGATAAATATTTAAATAGTCGTTATTTACCGTTAATTGTTTAACTAGTGTAACAAATATTTAAATAATAAACCCGAGGGACTAAAACGAACAAAACCCGAACCCGGAGGGAACCAATGTTTGGCCGAACTCCCTAGGGGTTCTAGAAGGGGTGTTTGGTTCGGTTTGAGAGCAAGGGGAAAAGGAAACATTGTTTCCTTTTTGTACAAGAATTGGGGTAGGGTTATGTGCCTATATAAACACATACCCCTCCCCTCATTCTTCATTCATTCACAACTATCAAATCCCTAAAACCCTAAACTAGTTTCAGTGCTCCTCTTTTTCCCATTATCCCTAACCGAAACCCTAAATGCCCTTTAAGGGATTTTCGGTTTCTCTCCCCTTAACCGAATTTGACAAAACCCTCACTAGGGTTTTTGGTTTTCCTTGTTCCTCATCGCTTGACGTTTCAAGATCCACAATCGTGCTTTGTGGTGTTTTTCCCTAGCTCGACAAATCCACAAACCCTAACTAGGGTTTTGATTTATTGGTTTTTAGTTCTAGGGCTTTTTCTGTTAAGGTTATAAAACCCTAACCGAATTCGATTCAAGGGTTATTCGGGTTTATTGATTTTTGAATCAAGCTCAAGTGGTGCGTTTGTATTTGGTTTAAATACGTGGTGTTTGGTTCGTGAAATTAGACTAGCAATCAACTCATACTTGGTTGACGTGTTTGTGTGAGCAACCGTAGAGGCGGTAATTTAACTGTTATTCGTTTTCAGAATCTAAGGCTTAAAGGTTAGTTTACTTCCCTTTTATTATGTATTAATCTTTGTGCTGAAACTAGATCCATTCCGCTGCGTACTCGTAACTAACTTGGTTACCTAGTTTGTTAAATCCCAACAGTGGCATCATGAGTCAACTCGTTTTGCCATTAGGGTTACACTTTTGAATTATATCATGTCTTAAATTATACACGCCTAGATTTAATTCATATGCTTGATCTGTTATGTTTTATGTTTTATTTATTGTTTTCTTGTAAATACGGCAAAAATTATGCAAATCCTTTCCATAATTAAATAAAATAAGTAAGATCTAGATCTTGAAAACTATTAAATGTTATAAAGGTTAAAAAGGAATAAAATTAAATTGTTAATTTAGTAGATTTGTTTCCTTTTTAAAGTAAATCACACTATATATATAAAAGATCTTGATTTTTATTTATGGTAACTAAAATCTTTTGTTTTTAGAAACTAGATCTTTTACATATTTAGTCTGATTTTGTCTATCCTTCTGGCCATAAGACCTACTCAATCACTTTTGTGATGAATGGGGCAATCTAGGCACATTGATGAAAACCTAGTGAGGGTCTTATGGTTCTCCAATTGGGGAAGACTCGCTTGAGAACTCGGATTTTACATGTTTACTTGTTTATTTAATGTCATCTTTAGTTTTAGTCTTTTATGTGCATATTTTTACTTGATTACTCGTGTACACGCCTAATATGTATGCAATATGGACTAATACTTATAGAGAAAGATGATATGAAAACTAGTCTATTAATTACACGCATAAATATATGCTCATTGTGACCTATTATTTGTTCGTGAAAAACTTGTTTTTTTTAAGAAAATTAATAAGACTATAAACTATGAAACTTGATTTCAAGATGAATTAAAAACTGGACATTATGGATTATTAGGAAGTACGGCTCATCCACTAGAACAAACTATAAGAGAAGTTTAAGGCGGAGTAGTCAAATTCCTAAAGAATCCAGGTTTTTAATAAGCTTCGCGCTGACCTGGTTCTCCGCTTCTTTGCACGTTCGATTGGAGTTACCGTGAACCAATTTAATCACTACAATGTCATATATAAAAAAATTTAAAATTAGTGCTACAAAGTTGTTTGTATGCCTCTTTGTACACGCTTTTGACACTTTTATGTGTATACCCCATAGTTAAACTTTAAGTCAATGCCATCCAACCAAGAACACGTGCATTTGTCTTGGCCGCTCTGGTCAAACCTCAGGGTCATTCCAACCCATGGCAATTACGGTTCACTGGTTAGACCTCTAACTATTTTTGCGCATTTTTGCTTGGTAGACTTAAATCGGGTAGTCCTGGTCAGACCTCGTGCTCGAGGCATAAGATGAGAACTAAACATGCTCTTGACATTATTATGTGTTTACTAATGTCTAGACCGGTCTTATAAATCTAAGAGTTGCATCAAATGCAATTAACGCTCGTCGCTTACCTCTTTCCCTACTTGTTTTCGTATTGGTCAGACCTTTGTTAATAAGTGGGAGGTCAAGTTGGGTCTTAGTCTTAATTAGTAAATTAATTGGGTAGTTAATTCTATTAAGAATTTAATTATCAAAAATACTAATAAATTTGAACTTTTTCTAAATTGTAGATGACTACCACCGTAGTAAACAATTCGTTATTCAGGCCGTTGTTTGAAAAACAAAAATTAACTGGAAACAACTTCATGGAATGGTATCACAATCTTTGGATTGTGCTCTCTGTTGAAGACAAGTTACCATTCTTGGAGCAGCCAATTCCTACTCTGCCAGTTCCACCTGCTGGACAAGCAAATCCTCCGGATGTCGTGACCACGCATCAAGCTTGGGTCAAGGCTCAGAAGGAAATTGCTAGGCTTATGCTTATGACCATGGACCCAGATATCTAAAAGAATCTGGAACACCTTAGTGCATTTGATATGCTTAAGGAACTAAAAATGTTGTATGTACAATAGGCAGATCAGGAACTTCTTCAGACTGTGCGAGAATTCCACGCGTGCAAACAAGAAGAAGGGCAATATGTTAGCTTTTACGTTCTCAAAATGAAGAGCTATATAGAAAACTTAGAACGTCTCGGTCATGCTATGACTCAAAACTTATCTGTCAGCCTTATCTTGGTTTCAATAAGGAAGGAATATAATGGTTTTATGCAAAATTATAACATCCATAGCATGGGGAAGACCGAGACTGAGTTGCATGCTATGCTGAAGCTACATGAGCAAACTCTGCCTCCAAAAGAAGTTGCACCTGCTCTTCATGCTATAAGAGCAGGAAGGATCCAGAAAAACTAAAAGAAAAATCGCATAAGGATGCTAAGGGGAATCAAGGGAAAGGAAAAGCAAAGATGGGCTATGCACCTGTGCAAGCGCCAACTTTTTCTCCCAAACCCAAGAATCCTCCAGCACCTAAGAAGGATAATCCTGCGAAGGACGCGATCTGCCACCAATGTGGTGAAGTTGGTCATTAGAGAAGGAATTGTCCCGTTTATCTCGCCGAGTTGATGAAAAAGAAGAAGCTATCTCAAGGAGCTAGCACTCAGGTCTTTTCACCATAGAACTCTACTCTTTTCTTAGTACATCTTGTGTTTATGATATGGGTTGTGGTACTCATATCTGTATAACTACTCAGGGTCTCAAGGGAAGTAGGAAACTGACATCAGGAGCTTTAAGTATGTACATGGGCGATGGTCATCGTGCAGGAGTTGAAGCAATTGGAGAATTTAACTTGTGTCTTCCTAGTGGACTTGTTTTAATGTTATACAATTGTCATTACTCTCCCTCTATTACTAGGGGAATTATTTCAGTTTCACGTTTGTACAAGGATGGTTTTGTTAATCGCTTTGAGAATGATAATTCAATTTCTATTTCTAAGAATAATTTGATTTATTTTAATGCTATCCCACGTGATGATATTTATGAAATTGTTTTGTCTTATACAAATGATAGTTCTATGTATGTTGTTAGCAATAAAACAGCCAACCTTAACTTGGACTATGCTCTCTTGTGGCATTGTCGTCTTGGACACATTAACAAGAAACGCATAGAAAAGTTGCAACATGATGGACTTCTCGATTCAACTGACATCAAGTCTTTTGAAAAATGTGTTGCTTGTATGTCTGGTAAGATGGTAAGAAAACCTTATTCATGTCAGTGGAAAGGACCAAAGATCTACTTGGACTAATCCACACTGATGTATGTGGTCCATTTAAGATTATGTCAAGACAAGGAGCTAGCTACTTCGTCACTTTTACTGACGACTTTAGTCGTTATGGCTATGTTTACTTGCTTAAACATAAACATGAAGTATTTGAAACTTTCAAATTATTTCAAAAGGAAGTAGAAAACCAACTTGGGAAGACCATAAAATCACTATGTTCTGATCGTGGAGGTGAATATATGAGTCAAGAGTTTTTGGATCATCTAAGGGATCATGGGATTATTTCCCATAGAACTCCTCCTTACACGCCACAACATAATGGTGTGTCGGAGAGGAGAAATTGAACACTGCTAGACATGGTTCGATCTATGATGAGTCAAACTACTCTTCCAAAGTCCTTTTGGGATTATACCCTTGAGTCTGTTGCACGCATTCTCAAAATGGTTCCAACTAAGAAGGTTGATAAGACACCATACGAAGTATGGCATGGGCAAGCCCCTAAGCTATCTTACTTAAAAGTCTGGGGTTGTAAGGCACTTGTTAAGCGTGATACACTTACCAAACCTGACAAACTAGAACCAAAGCTTTTAAGTGTTTTTTTTGTAGGATAACCAAAGGAAACAATGAGATATTCTTTCTACTACCCACCCGAGTTCTTTAAGAATGATGTTATAGATCATGAAGCAAGTGGGAGTCTATAAGATCTTGAAATTATTCAAGAAGAATATACACATCCTTCTTTAGACACTAGCTTAAATCACGAAGAGGATGATCAAGAAATTGATGAACCTCAAAGTGATATCAATCCTATTCGTAGGTCCACAAGGACACGCCATCCCACAGATCAATTGTGTTTATATGTCGATGCTGAGGAACATGAGTTAGCAGATCTCGGTGAACCCGCTAACTATAAAGCGGCATTGTTGGATCCTGAATCTGATAAATGGCTTAATGCTAAGAATGTGAAGATGCAATCCATGAAAGACAACGAAGTCTGGGAGTTAGTAGATCTTCCTCCTAACGGAAAAACCATTGGTCATAGGTGGCTCTTCAAAAAGAAGACCGACATGGATGGAGATGTACACACCTACAAAGTTCGTCTGGTAGCAAAGGGCTTCACTTAAACCCCAGGGATTGATTATGAAGAGACCTTTTCTCCTGTTGCAGACAATAGAGCTATTAGGATTCTTATAGCCATAGTTGCGTTTTATGACTATGAGAATTGGCAAATGGATGTCAAAACTGCCTTCCTCAATGGATATCTCAATGAAAAGGTACACATGGAGCAACCTGAGGGTTTTAATAACCAGAAATTTCCAAATCGGGTATGCAAGCTCAAGTGTTCCATTTATAGACTTAAGCAAGCATTTAGGCAATGGAATAAATGATTTGATGATGAAATTAAGAAATTTGGATTCAGTCAAAATCGTGATGAGCTATGTGTATATGTAAAAGCTAGTGGGAGTTATGTCACTTTCCTAATCTTATATGTCGATGACATATTGATCATGGGAAACAATATTCCAATGTTACAAGATGTAAATTCCTATCTTGGAAGATGTTTTGCTATGAAAGATTTAGGAGAAGTTGCATACATTCTTGGAATTAAGATCTACCGAGATAGATCAAAGCGATTAATTGGTTTATGTCAAAGTGCTTACATTGAGAAAATCATAAAGAGATTTTATATGGAAAATTCCAAACGTGGAACGATCCCAATGCAAGAAAAGCTGAAATTTAGTAAATCACAAGGTGCTTCAACACCTACTGAAATACAACGCATGCAAAATATCCCATACGCTTCGACTGTTGGATCAATTATGTATGCTGTGAGATGTACTCGTCTTGATGTTGCATTTTCTCAGAACATAACAAGTCGATTTCAACGAAATCCGAGTGATGCTCACTGGACTGCTGTTAAGAACATTCTAAAGTATCTTTGCAATACTAAAGATATGTTTCTTGTTTACAAAGGTGATATGAAATGAGAGCTCAGGGTTTCTTGCTACACTAATGCTGGATATCTGACGGATGCTGACGACATAAAGTCTCAGACTGGATATGTATTCATTTTAAATGGAGGTGTTGTTGACAAAGCAAAGTATCTTTGCAACCTCATCTATAGATGCTGAATATATCGCTGCTTTTGACGCATCGAAAGAGGCTGTATGGATTCGTAAATTCAGTTCTAGGCTTGGTGTTATTCCTACAATTAAAGAACCCATAAATATGTATTGTGATAATACCGGGGCCATAGCAATAGCGAAAGATCATGGAGTCACTAAAGGTGCAAGACATTTTCGCACAAAAGTTCACTATCTTCGAGAAACCATAGAAGTGGGTGATGTAAAGATAGAAAAGGTTGACACGGATGACAACTTAGCTTACCCTTTCACAAAGGCTTTAGCATTTCCTAAACATTCTGAATTGACTGAGAAAATAGGAATGATACCAGCTAGTAGTCTCATGTAAATCTGTGTTTATTAGTATTTAGATAATTTAGAATTGTAAGACAGTTTTTACTTTCTGATGAATAAAAGATACTTGATGTTTGTATTTCATTCATATAAGAACTGTTATTCTATATTTTCATGTTTAATCCTTGAATGATTTATCATTCTAAATATATCCATTGTCGGTTAACAATATGGGAATATTGTTACATAAGGCAAATGTGAGTGTTGGTTATATTATTTGAATATATAGATTGTTCCTGCCAAACTCATGTGTATTCACAAGGGATGCATATTGGATTCCCCACCTTTGAATATTTACTTTTGGATCCCTGTAGGATCCCGTTAACACTTCATAACATATAACATACACGAATTAGAACCAAGAAACTAGAAAATAGATGATTTCTAGAGAGAGAAAGAAGAGAGAGAATTAAGAAAGAGAATTGGAAGAGAAAAATAAGAAAGATATATTAGAAAATGAAACTTGGTTACTTTTTCTAAAGAAGAAAAAGTATTTATTCCCCGACACATTAAGTGATGTTCAAGATATTTGACTAGGACTCGGGCTCGGGTTTTGCTTGGGATTAAACCTAAAACATATACAATATTAGATTAACTATCGAGCCCGATCCTCGATGCTTTCCTATTACAATGTTAACTAATTGATTGACCGAGACTTAAATACATAATGAACGAACTTCATGTTTGACTCAATATTTTGAGGCTAACAATCTCCCCCGAAGTGAGTTCATTGATGACACTCCTTCATGAGATCAATGAGATTGCTTTCGTCGTTAAGCTCATGTGGTCTTGGTCTTTCTCTTTGTTCTTTGTTGTAGGCTTGTTCCTTCATGCTTTGCGATCTTGACTTTGAGCCTTTGTCACTGTCTTTATCGTCTTTGCCATCTTGTGATCTTGTGTCTTTTACCAACATTCTCATACTATGCCTCATCTTGAAAGCTTCAAATCAGAGTTAGCGGAAGTCTGTCTTTAAATCTTGAGCTTTCATGATAGTTTGTCTTTGCAGAATGAGCATGAATATAGGGTAATAAATCGACTTTGGTTGATTGGGATACCATCACCACCGTTTTAACCTGCAGGTTTACGTTAGTGATAATTGAGAAAATTGATTTGAAAATCAATCGACATATTACTTGTAAAAGCGTTTTTGTAACACATCGGGAGTTTTAATCTTTTTATCAAAATTCATCAACCGTCAATTCATTTACTGGACCAAATCGATATCCAGTTGTCACAAGTTTGATTCATATAGAATCTCGCAAGTCACCTACCAAGAGCTTGTTTGATGTTGACTCAAGCAGGATTTCCATCTTCATTGTGAATACTAAAAGTATCACTCTGATGTTCTGGCAAATATCACAAGGATATTGCGTAGGACTCTTATTAACAGCTTGTGAACTTGATGATGTTCAACAAGTGTTTGTAATGGAATGTGTCCTAATGAGATTTAGATTGATCTATGGGCTTTATACTCGATTAGTACAATTTGGTTTTAGTACTCGGAGGCTAGAGCAGATTGCCACCTATTCAATATCAATGATCTCGGAATGAGATGTCAATAGATAACGTGTGTATCTCCGTGACAAATGAGACAAGTTTCTGTTGAGAGAAACCCGAATGGCTGGGAAGGGTTGTGCATTGCATCACTGGGTCCATGATGTCGTCTTCAATACCAGTAATCATTTTGTGATTCTGATAGATTATGTATTGATCCGGTTTCTGCCTTAAGTTGTGTAAAGGGCTTCTTTCTTTACACCCTTTATCCCGACATTTCTTTTTCATTTTTCAACGCCTTTAATGTTTACCATGACATCATTACTAGCACCTTGTTGTGATTGTTCTAGTGTTAGCTCAATCTTAGTCAGCATTATTCCCGTATACATTCATCTCCAATCATACCTAAGGACTGCTATTTCTAACTTTGGATTATCCTTGGGTAGATCCTCCGGTTCTGGTTGGATCATAGGATTGATTCCTAACCTAACCACCTTATGACTTCAGAATCGTCGTGAAATTAAGATGTCGTTGGGTATAAGATCGAACCATAAAACCTTTTCTTTTACTTTCAGCATATTGAGTCGAATAGATCAAATTTTCAAATACATTTTTCTCCCCCTTATTTAAAAATAAACACTTTAGTTTTTTGAAATACCTGTGATTAAAATGTGTCTTGAAAATTCTGTGGAGAAAAATATATCAACTTGAAGATTTGGACATTTGATAATGTTTTGAATACATAAGAATGTCTTATGATCTATCCAAGAACAAAAACTTGTTTTTTTCGAAATCTCCTCCTCAAAAATAGACTCAATTGAGAAATTTTATTGTCTTTTGAAAAATATTGTGAGGATGGAGTGGTTGAACACACAATTTTGAAAGATTAGGAATTGTCATCGAGAAATCCTTGAAAAATTAATGTCAACTTTTTGCAAAACCAAATGTTAGAGGACCACTTCTAATGCTAAGGGTAAGCGCACTGATACGTACAATTATCCTGTTTCCTTGACTAAAAACATGAATTCTTGTAAGAACACCTCAGACCTAGAAACGTTAATTTTCCTCATGGTGAGTCAGAATTTATATAAACTTCCTTTATTTGAAGTCCGGGTTATGTACTGATATTTGCACATAAGCCATTTAAAAAATTAGAAATGACATGTTTTGAAACTATTTGCAACTCTCGCTCGAACTTCATTTACACACCCGTGTCAATGTTAATCGACATTTCTAAGCACGTAAATGTTATCGATTCCAAGAGACATGTCGAGAAGATTCTTTTTGAAAATTTTCTATTTTTCAGATTTTGTATTTGTATATATATACCTGTTGTCCTCAGCATTGCTATGTGAAGGTGGAATAGTAATTCCAACACTTGTCGTGATGTAGCTGTCTTGTTTGCTTAAGGAACAACTTTTGGAACCAGCTTTGAACTTGACTGTTCATTGCTGTGGTCTTGAATTCCGAGTTCTGAACGGTTATGATCAGAAGTCATTTGATGAAGAACGAGGCCTGAACTGATGTGAACAGACGTCATTTGAACATTGAGGAACGGGGCCTGAAGTGTTATTTTCAGCAGACACCATTTGTCGTTGTGGTGCGAGGTCTGAACTGTTGTGATCAGACATCATTATGAAGAACGAGGCTTGAATTGCGTTGTTCAAACGTCCATGTGATATAGCGCATCTTTTTGAAACCATTCTGGCACTGGGTTCTTAGATATCAACATTTCAAGCAACCACACTTCTGTATTTTCCTTCTTTGCATGTATAGTGCAATCTGCATTAATTTAATTCTTTGTTGCTTTTTGACCTTGAATGATTTACCTGCACTTAAACCCAGATTTTTTTACATGCATGATGATAGGGATATCTAACAATTGAACCATGCGTGGGTCACTGTCAACCTTTGCCCGTGCAGAGTTGAATAACTTATCCTTGGGAACCCACCTAATACAACATTACTAAAGATTCTACCCCGATGGTTTCCATTAAGACTAGTTCTTGAAGGTGTCGATTGTGTCCATTTGTATTCTAATGGACTTTTCTTTTCTATCACCATTACAGCCTATTTTATTCTCATACAACTCATTAAAGTAATTCTTGGGTTTCGAATATGGTATCTAATGCAACTGTTTTTCTTATGGGGGTGTTGCAACAGATTTGTTCGTTTTATCTTTTTGTTTACTACACTAATAGGCAATACTTTTAGGCTTCTTAGTTCTAGCGTTTACGTCATTCAAGTATTTAGAAACACAAGCATCATAATTAGAATTAAACATACATTTTCCACATTCAACATAAACATCATTCACATTCAAAGTTCTGGAATTTGAATTATCATTGCACGCAGTTACAGATTTTGTTTTGTCTTAGAAATACTAGAAATCCCCTATGGTGGTCTTCTACATCCTTCTTGTAAAAACTCACTTGACTATTGTTTGGCACGACCTTATCTTTAACGTGATAGCTCTTAAAGCCAGGTGGTCGTTAACACTATAGAGTGATTTACTCCTGAAATTTAGACACGTGAGGATTTAGTATGTCCTAAAAGCATAGCATACCGCTTCTCTGTTTTGTGTTGTGCTAGTGGCAATTCTATACATTCCTGGTTTAAGCACATTCGAGTGTATTTCCGCTTGTTTTCTATTCTGAGGCAAATTCTGTTGAGTGACTTGTTTAGATGAACCATCCGACACATTAGTTTTATTAACCGACTGTTTCGTTAAAACGTCTCATTTCAGGAGAATTTGAAAAAGAGTCCGGTTTTCTTAAAACTATTGTTTTGAAGCCGTTGAGCAGTTGGTTTGTCTAACAACAGATGTTTATCAACTGAGTTCCCACAGACTTTCCTTTTCATTTCTTCATGAGTTTAATTACTCACTTATTGCTATTTCGTGTCTTGCATTTGATGCTTTCAAATCCTGTATTTCATATAATGGTTCACGTTCTTTTCGAAATATAGTAATCCAATTCTTTGCAAACTCAGTTGTTTTTCATTGTTCTTTACATTTTGTAAAGCATGTCAAGAAAACGAGTGTTTTTCAATTTTAGAAAAACTTTAACAAATTATTATGAACTTTCATTGTTACCAAATTCAGTTGTTTCGAAAGCTTTTGTGCAAGACATTCACATTCTTTGACCTTGTGAAGATATAAGCATTGTAATCCAGTATGAGCATTTAAATCAGACAGAGAATGCAAATATGAACATATAACATCTTTAGACACACACTCTTCGAGAAGTAGATCATATATGTTTGAAAAATCAGCCTTTTCAGATTCAAGTTCGTCAATCTCTTTTTCAAGGGATTCAACGTACTCAAAGTCTTCATGCATTTCCGTTTTTAGTTCATGAACAAAACAATAACTGTCTTTATAGGTTTGATTGAAAGACATCAATAATCTTTTAGCAAAATTTCCATATCATAGCATTTGGGTTACGAAAAGAACTACTATATATTAACTAAGCTTGTTTCACAAATCATTCTAAAATGATTAAAGGAGTTTGTCATTTCGTGTAAGCTTTCTACTTTACTAATGGATTTCGATACAGGTAGAAAGGCAACGTTTTTAGCAATGTTTGGCTTTGTCCTAACAAACGTTTTTCTCCACATTGTCTTCCTAACTTCTTTAGCGCGTTCCAACTGATCAAGATAGGTTTTGGATGGTGGTTTGAAAATTTCATAAAGACTATTTTGATATGTGTAATCATATGGTTTTACTGTGTCTTTATTCAATTTTGATCTACTCTCCTTTTCAAGAGTCACCGAGTCATCCCTATTGGCAAAATCTTTTGCAGATCAGAAGTATCATATGGGATTCTCATACAAACATGGTTTTTTTCAGATTGAGCTATCTTAGGTACTTAGGATTAGCACAGGTTATCTGCCATTATATGTTGCCCATTTGTGCTAACATATAATGGCGAATTGATTGATTGCTAGAAAGGAATTTCATTCAAAAACTTTATTTGGTTGTCCATTTCAATCATTTTGGTCAATATCCTCTTTCCTTCCTTAACCTTTAATCCGAAATGACCTACGTTTTCCTTGAGTTGACCTGCAAAATGTGACTTAGTATTAAAAGGAACTTTCCCGTTATTTGACTACCTCATCGTGTTTCTGATTGACTACGAATTTCATAGCTTTAGTTTTTTTAAACCTTCTTTTATTCAATTTCTTTACGAGCTAATAGTCCTAAATTTCATTTAACTTTGTTTGAAGAATGTCATAATCAATCGTCCGGATCAATAAAGGCTTTGTACGTCTCAACTCATTCCTGTTGTCTGAATGCATCAGACAACTATCCCGACAACTAGTAGCCTCCCCCAGAGCCCTACCAGTCTCATCAAGGTTAGTTCTGCACTCCTTTAGTTCTTGAGTCAATGATCGTTGCTTTCTTTAATTGCATTAAAAATCTTTTTGTTCGCTCACAATATCAGAGTTAAATTGCAATTAAATTAGCAAGCGCAACACCCCATCAACACATTCGCAGCATTTGGTCAACCTGTATAACATGATTGTACATATATTTGATGAATCAGAAGAAACCATTGCTATCAACCTTCTCCAAAACATATGTATCATGTAATGATCAAGTTGCTCATAATGGCGTCTTTCATTTGCAAACATATTATTTTCATCATGGTTTTGTAACCTGTTCTCATGGCTTGATCATATAACTGATTCTACAGGTAAGACCTTCCTGAATCTTTGCCATGAAACTATAATTGCTTCAATTCTTGTTCAGCAATCTCTTCATCCGTGTCCCTAGCCAATCACTTCTCAGCTATAGTGGAACACCGTGTGCAAGCTTATTTTGGCACATCATCACTTTTCCTTGGATACGTGTAGTCTTAACCCCTTTGGCCTCCTGCATTCCTTTGTATAGTGGCACTAAATTCCCTTAGTTAAAGCACTGTATCCCATTCTGTAACTACCTGACTGCCTACTGTTTCCCTAGCCCCAACAACTGTCATTTTCCTTTGATTCCCAAACTACCTTGACTGATTATCGTTATTATACCTTGGTGTGGTATCTTTAGTCTTGTTCCTGGAGTTTGAAGAAGTTCGAAGGTTGTATGTTGGTAGTTTATAGAGCCTTCTTGAAATCTTTGCAAGAGTGCCAAATTCCTTTTTACATATCCATATCCCTCTAAGCTTGTTTCAGGATCACTGTCTCCTGAGAAACTGACTCAGGATTGAGTGTAACTGGTTGGCGATCTCTTTGCCTTGTGTTTGGTAGATGCACTAGTCTTTGGAACCGACGATGTTGTATTTGTTTCTTGAGTTTTTGTGCATGATAGTAATTATCTGAGAAAGGTTGAGCAACCGCAAGAAGTGCTAAGGATTTGCACTTTTGGCTATTCTCTTACACGGATTTCATTACCTTCAATTTGATACGCCTCAAATTTCAAAGATGTATGGATATGAGATGGTGTCTATCCTCTTTTGATTGCTTGACAACCGTCACTAATCTTGACCAATATGGTTTGAATTGTAAAAAAATTGAACATTCACTTGACATTGGTTGTAACTTGCAAGGTTTTCCTTGTAACTCATGCAACAGGTTGCTAACACCGGGAGTAATAAAGACTCCATAATTCTCACCCCCCCACACGAGAAGTAAACTTCCCAAATTCCAGAACAAATTAGTCTGACGTCTGAATGGTGCAATGATTCCACCCTGTTGTAAATCTTTTCAATGGCTTGTTCCACATCTCAATAGCATGTTGCATGCATCAACAGTTAGTAATTTCATCTCAATACCAGTAGAAGCAAGAAAATAGCTTCCTTTTCCAGCTTAAAACTACAGTTTCCTACATTTAGACATGTTTTGTGTACTGCACAGCTTCTCAGTTTCTGGTACATGCTGGAGCATTTACTGTTGCAGCAACCAGCTTCAACTACTACGCTAGATAGCTTGTATGGACATCAAATTATGCATTTCCTCAAGATTCACCATTTTTGCTTAGTTCAATGTATCGTAAAATGTGAAACGCCACTGAATAATACTTCCTGGTCCAGTAGCACGATGAACGATCTTGAACCAGCTCCATGATATATTATGCATTTAACTATCAGTTGAGGGAGTATTGACTAGAGTAGACATGAAAATGAATGGATATTAACTATGAGTGGAAAGTTGTTGGATCTTAAGTGGATATGATATGATTGATGTTGTTGTGGTTATGTATGCAATTCTCGTTCACGGGATTTTACACTTCTATGATTAAAACCGATAAATGATTTAACGGGATTTTACAAAATCAATAGAAAACCATGAATGAATAATCAATTATTGTTGAGGTTTGTTTCTTGTATGATTAATGCAGTTTAAGTCCTTGTGAGTGGTTTTGGTTTTTGGCTTAACGTTTGATGAAGTTTTTGGAATTTCGGCGCAGTTGGATTATGAATTTTTTTTACCTTATTACCAAAATCAAATTGTGTAAAAATAGCTAAAAAGGCTATAAAAAAAATATATTTTACTTAATTTTTTCCCGGCCAAAAAGTAGTCCGCTAAAAAAGTGTCGACCGAATTTTTTTTTACCCTTTTAGCCACCTATAAGAATTTTACTAATTATTATAAGCAAACCGCCACCATGAACTCACCAAACCGCCACCTATAATAGAGCAAACCACCGCGACTTTTAACCAAACCGCCGTAGGATAAACTAATCAAACCGCTGCCCTTTTCTCTTAAGCAAACCGCTGCCTAGATTTTATATTCAAACCGCTGCCTAAATTGGCAAACCGCTGCGAGTTTTGACTAAAGCAAACCGCCGATAGAAAGCACAAATCGCTGCCTAACTTAACTCGCCGCTTCTTATGTCAACTCGCCGGCAGAAATCTCAACTCGCCGTCAAGTAAAAAACAATCAAACCTTCGTGTTCTTTAAAAATGGGCATGGTAACGTTTGAATTTGGTTAATATTATATTCAACTCGCCTTCAAACCTGTTCAAACCGCCTCCTAAAATGGTAACTCGCCACTTTCTTTCAACAACTCGCCGACTTATATTTTAATATATATCTCAAACCGCCATTGACTTTGGCAACTCGCCTTTGACTTTTTCCTAAAAACGTGGATCTTGTCCCCTACTTTGTCAAACCGCCGTGAAGAACAATGATATATTAAGCAAACCTCCACGATGAACGCAAGTACAATTCGAACAAAATCAAGCCATTCAAACACGGTTTATGTTTTTTTACCACGAAATGAGCCAGGAGATGAGACGGGACTTATTGTTAATATCATTAACACTTATATGCTTAATCATCCATTACATGTATTTCCTAGTGAAATCTTTCCAATATGAAGCAACTCTCTCGAAGCACAACACCAAACTTTATTAGATTTTATAATTCGAACTTAAGCATTGTAAATCTCTTGAGATGCAACAATCTACCTTTTTGATGTCGTTTATAACAAGAAATGTTCAAGATTTTACTAACTAAAATAAGGCCCAAAAAAAATTTAGCCGTAGGTTTTTTTTTGTCACAATTTAAGCCACGCGGGAATTTTGATCTTGTTTAGACCACACGAATCAACATTTGCTCTGAATGCACAATTGCTTGGATCCGTTTTAAACACTTCATAACATATAAGATCACACGATAATTAGAACAAAGAAAACTAGGAAAAGAGATGATTTTTTAGAGAGAGTAAGAAGTGAGAGAGAGAGAATTGGAAGAGAAAAATGAGAAAGATATATTAGAAAATGAAACTTGGTTACTTTTTCTAAAGAAGAAAAAGTATTTATACCCCGACACATTAAGTGACGTTCGAGATATTTGACTAGGACTCGGGCTCGGGTTTTGCTTGGGATTAAACCCGAAACATATACAATATTAGATTAACTATCGAGCCCGATCCTCGATGCTTTCCTATTACAACGTTAACTAATTGATTGACCGAGACTTAAATACATAATGAACGAACTTCATGTTCGACTCAATATTTTGAGGCTAACAATCCCTGTCATGAGTAAATTTCGAAAATGGTTTAAAAGTCATCCTTAGACTTGAGATGCAAGCAAGTTTTGTATGTGTGGATATCACTTTTTGAGTCTAAGTCAAACGTTATCCTGAATAAGGTAGTCATAAAGGCTATTCTTGGAAGTGATGTGAAGCAGCATCCACAACACTTGTAGTCAACAAAGAATTTGTTCCTCCACTTGATATGCGAAGTAAGATACCATGGGCCCTCTCCAGAATTAATCAGATTATTGCATGGCCATGCCCAAAGGGTAATACAAGATGATTCTTGGTTACATTTGGTAACTCTGAATTATTTCTATAACGAGAAACATAATGTTGAACTATATGGAATGAGTTAGGATCCATATCCATGATTTAACGGTATTTGTAACAAAAGGGATGATGATAAAAGCAAGAAATAAACTAACCATTATAAGCTGAGATTGTTCCTGAAACTTTAATCTCAAGTATTTCTAATCTAAATGTAATTGTGTGTGTTTGCTAGGCGTTGCCAATTATCAGTATATCTCCGACTCCCAAATGGGAGTTGTTGGAATATGGTAGTCAGTTCCGCAAGTTATACATTAGAAATACGTGAGCCTATTGGAGGCACACACGTTAAACACTTAGAGTATGTTTTACTTCACGATAAATATTTAAATAGTCGTTATTGACCGTTAATTGTTTAACTAGTGTAACGAATATTTAAATAATAAACCCGAGGGACTAAAACGAACAAAACCCAAACCCAGAGGGAGCCAATGTTTGGCCGAACTCCCTAGGGGTTCTAGAAGGGGTGTTTGGTTCGGTTTGAGAGCAAGGGGAAAAGGAAACATTGTTTCCTTGTTGTACAAGAATTGGGGTAGGGTTATGTGCCTATATAAACACATACCCCTCACCTCATTCTTCATTCATTCACAACTATCAAATCCCTAAAACCCTAAACTAGTTTTGGTGCTCCTCTCTTTCCCATTATCCATAACCGAAACCCTAAATACCCTTTAAGGGATTTTTGGTTTCTCTCCGCTTAACCAAATTCGACAAAACACTCACTAGGGTTTTCGGTTTTCCTTGTTCCTCCTCGCTTGACGTTTCAAAATCCACAATCGTGCTTTGTGGTGTTTTTCCCTAGCTCGACAAATCCACAAACCCTAACTAGGGTTTTGATTTATTGGTTTTCGGTTCTAGGGCTTTTTCGGTTAAGGTTATAAAACCCTAACCGAACTCGGTTCAAGGGTTATTCGGGTTTATTAATTTTTGGATCAAGCTCAAGTGGTGCGTTTGGATTTGGTTTAAACACGTGGTGTTTGGTTCGTGAAGGTAGACTAGCAATCAACTCATACTTGGTTGACATGTTTGTGTGAGCAACCGTAGAGGCAGTAATTTAACTGCTATTCGTTTTCAGGATCTAAGGCTTAAAGGTTAGTTTACTTCCCTATCAATTCCGCTGCGTACTCGTAGCTAACTTGGTTAGCTAGTTTGTTAAATCCCAACATATCATGCTAGTAAATTATTATTGCTTTTGGAAATAAAAAAATACTTGCATTAACGCTAGGTACATTTATAGTTGTTGTTAAAGTTGAATTGGAACATGATTTAGTTTTAAGATCGCTAAAGTATTGTATCTCATGAATATAATGATATTTTGGTTAGACATTAGCTGAGTCATTCGTAAAAAGTTTGGGATCAGATCAGTAAAATGCCTGAACGGGCTAAGTTTAAACAAGCTAGAGCCCGAGCTTTACATACAAAGCTCGATTGGGCTCGTTAGCCTTAACGGCACGAGGATATATATTCTAAGCAAGGCTGTCAAGATCGTGAGTAAACTCGTAAGATCGTACGATCCTACGTGCTCACTAGCTAAAATCGTGTAAGATCGTATGTGGGGTAGGATCGTAAGTAAGATCGTGGGATCAAACGTAAGATCGTAAGATCGCTACACGGTCCGAGTTTACCTAAGCCATATTTATTTTATTTTTTATTGTCTTTTAGCTCATCACTTCTTGCTTAAGCCTAAAAAGGAAAGTAATAAATAACCTTAGTTCATTTTCTTATTAAATTATACATACTTTTCCCAAATCATGATTTCCAGAAATAATATATTGGAGTAATTTTCTCGTCACTCAGAACAAAGATCTTGTTACATTATAGCATACTTGATATTTTTATTCTTGATATATTAAATTTTTAGATTATAGAATACTTGTATACATGATAATGTTACTTATTCCTCATGTTATGTAATATTATTCCTCTAAGTTGTTAAAGTCATGATTGAAACTTTTTTTTGTATTTTACTATTACTTTGGTGTTTTAAATTTGAACTTTTACATTTTCAAGATATTATATTATATGAGTTTATGTTTGATATTGAGTAGAAATGCAAAACAATTTGATTCGTTTATCCTTTGTTTACAATACATGACAAATAGGTAGGATCTTACGATCTCGATCTTGCAAAGACAAAAACGATCTCAGGTGAGATCTCGGTCTTGACAACCTTGATTCTAAGTATTATATATGTATCAAAAAAGTATTGCATTTGTATTATATGAGAGCTTATTAACGAGCTCAATAACAAGCTTATTAACGAGCTCAAAATAGATATATTACAAGCCGAGCTTGAGCCAAACTTTAATTTATCATTGCCAAATCGTATAAACGGGCCGAGCTCAAACCGTGTCTGAGCATGTATAACATACCACGAGCCGAGCTCGAGCTTAAAAAAATAAAGCTCGAACTGATCCGGTCTCAAGCAAGAGCTTTATAAAACTTAAAATAGCCAAGCTCGAGCTCTGGCAGGCTCGGGCCCGGCTCATTTCCACCCCTAGTTATATTCATGGGTTTGAAAATATTTGGTTGCAAACTATATACGTTACTTAGGTCACGGGTCAAATTTAATGGGGAGAAAATTAATCCTTTTGTGGCCATGAAAGTTCACATGTACTGACTTCGAGCTATGAGTAGTCAACTTGTGATTAGTCCGCTCGCAATGTCGTCTTTATTTTAACTTGTAATGTTAGTATGTTACTCATTCATTTTAGACCTTCAATTTCTTGATATGTATTTAGATTATATAAAACCATCTTCAATACAGCTAGTTGGTTAATAGATAGGATGATATATCAGCCTTGTTGAATTATGTTAAGAAGTTAAGTGTGCCCATAAAATAGGTTGAAAATAAGGTTGTTTTTTTTTTTAGAACGGCAACTATTATAAAACCAACTAGCAAGAAGCTAGAAAATAAGTTTTATTAACGATTGAGAGTTAATTTGTCATCACAAGAGTTATCAGGATCATCTCACTAGGTAAACATTTTTGTGTAAACATTTAAAATGATAATAGAGTATACATAGTTTAAATTGTATTGAGGTTCTGTTTGAAAACCATCTAAGGGTGTGTTTGTTTAAACAACCAAAAATCACAATGGAATTGGGTTTTAAATAATTTGGAATGAAAATGGGTATAAATATTTTAATAGTGTTGTTTGTTTAAAATTTAAACTTTTGTTATCATTTAATAGTTTATACAGTGCTATTTTAACATAAAGTATATAAAATAATAAAAATAAGGTCCAAATTTGTGGTGGAAAATTTGCAGAAGTAGTGACCCACAATTTTTCATCTAAAACCCACTATATCATAGTGGAATGACTCTATGGGTTTTGAATGATTTCATTTTTTAAATTTCACAAACCAAACAGCGAGAATGATTTCAACATTCATTCCATTCCTTCAAAATCTTTAAAACAAACAGCCCCTAAATTTGTGTCCTTTTATTGAAAGGTGAAAATAAAATATGTGATTTGCATTTAAAAAAATAAAAGAAAGGTGAAAATATGGTTAAGAACTAGTATTTCCTGATGAAAATAAAAAATATGTTAGTATCAATACTTCGCAATAGTGGGTTAATTATTAGTTGACTCGCATTTTGGGTAAATATGATATTATGTAAGTTTTGGTAGGTATATATGAAATTTTTCCTAATTTTTAAGCTATTGGGAATTATGATTTTAACATAATTCTTTTGATCTTGTTGATTTTGTCTTTTTAAAGCATTATATACTCTTATTTGTTTTTCATATATTTTAAAATGATAATAGAGTATACATAGTTCATATACTTAAGCTTAGTTATAAAAACTTCTCAAAAAGTGATTAAAATGTTTTATATAATTTTTTTGCCATTTTCTATTATCATTTGTAGTTTTATTAACAATGATTTGTTATTATTATAGAAAACAAAATGTATACATATAAGTTACATACCAGCAGAAAACTAGTTTACAATATGCAAAGCTCATCCAAAAACATGGATTTTATTCATATAACAAATGTCATATAAGCTCATATTTAAGATTGTTTAGTTAAAATCTATATGAAGTAGTTTCTTAAACAACAAAATGCAATTTGCAGATGATTTTTATACCTAAAGTTAGATGATTACAGTCATATATATACTCGTATTTAGGAGTATTTTCTTTTGAATTCATACTAAATTAATAGCAATTTGATTACATGATTACACATCTTGTTATTTTATTGAAAGAGGGAGAATCGATGATGAATGAGTGTGTTTTCCATGATATGGTTTTGATTGGGAAGAAGAAATACAAGTATGAAGAAACAAGTGGCATTCATGCATGCATGCTCTCTTTTTGACCCCACACACCTCGTTACTCTATTTTTATTCTTTTTCTATCTAATTTGGTCAATTCGTAGAAGATATTGCCTCTCCATAGTTGCAGCTCGTTTTTTTTTTTGGGTGATCGTGTCTATGTGACAAATAGTTTTAAGAATGTTGGAACTTGGAAGCGCATCTATGTGAATTATATGGTT